>JAVQJD010025005.1:0-10160 GCA_036023655.1 Nannoperca australis | reverse complement strand
CCCCCCCCCCCCCCCCCCCCCCTCTTTTTTATTCTCCTCACCTCTCTACTTCCGCCTCCATCCTTCTCAGCCGGGCAAAGTGCAAATCTCACATAGTTAAGTGTTCTCTAATCTAGCTTACTCTTGTAATTGTAGTCTCCTTGCAAATATTCTCCATTCTAAATGCAGATGAGACTGGCCTAGTGGTGGATCCACAACCTACTACCGACGAAGAAGGTGAGCTCTTATTCGTTGTACAGTGAGCAAAAACATGTTTAATGTTGTGCCTGTGTTTACTGAGACACCACTGACTGAATCACAAGCATAACAGCTTTAAAAGGGAAAAGTGGCCTGCAAATGAGGCAGTTACAGCATTATGCTTCAGAAAGGTCATTGGGAAAAGTGTGATGTGCAAGATTTGATTTAAATATAAGGGAAAACGAAAAGGAGAATTTCAGCATGAATTGAGTTTCTCCTTGTTGTTTCTCCATACCTTTGATGTTAAAGCGAGACCAGGTACTTTTATTTTACTTATTCATTTATACTTCTACTCCATTTTGGAAGCAAATGTTTTTTACTCAACTAAATTATCTGGCAGCTCATGTCAGCTCATGTCAGCAACATGTAAAAATGTTTCATCATCTTTAAAATACGATGCATCATATTTGTATATTGTGATACTGCTTAATTTTATTCCTTTAAACTCCAAATAGCAGAGAAAACATCATCAGTTCAATAAATATAAAGCTTTCACTGTGGATGGGAAGCAGACATTCACATTTTGCAGAGTTGCACTTTTATCAGCCTTTAATATACTGAAGGAAGCAATGTTATGATTTCATGTTCATGTGATCATTTGATAAGACAGGAGGAGACTCATAGTTTACCTACTTCTCTTTTCACTGCTGTATTTCTGGTCGCAGCTGTCACATACAATTTACTCTCCAGCTCCACTGCAGCAGTATGAGAGTAGTATGAGCATTTTACAGTGTGTGAGTTTTGGAACCACCAGGTTTGGCTCAGATGATATATGAGTATGTTTTCGATTGAAGCTAATAAAGCTGTCTTGGTGATTTCTTTCAGACATCATTTCCCAGTACCCCACTCTGTGGACGGAGCAGGTTCGCAGCCGACAGAACAATAGAACCAGAGCACCATGTGAGTTTTAAAGACCACTTTTTCTTTAATGATGGCGATCGGGTGTTTGCAAACCTCAACAGAAAGCACGCTCTGTGTTTTTCTTACTTGTGAGAGCAATCATGGTTTGAGGCTGTTCCTGTCTTTTAAGGACAGATGGTGGGTTGTGAAACCAATACATCTTGGTGTTGGAGCGCGTCAGGCTTTGAGGATCTGCTTCTCTGTGGTTCTTTGCATTGCAGCAAATCTGTAATTATCAGCACATGGCACAAACATAGGATCTCCTATTCTTTGGGCTAGTCCCTTCTGCTCTTCTCTTACACACTTGCATGTTTATCTTATTGTACTAATCAGTAGCCTCTTTGCTCTTTGGGGAAATATGTTGCATTTCTGCATAAAACAATGAGATTTTGAGGCCAGCCTAGAGATGAGAACCCTGTGTGCATGTGTGCATTTGCGTGTGAATCCCATTATCATAATTTACAACCAATAAAAAAAGCCTGAGAAATGCAGCATTGATGGTTTTGATTAGTATGTGCTCTTTGGGGTATTGGGCTGAAGAAAAAACACCCGTCCCAACAAAGAGAGCAAATACGGAGGAACTGGAGCGAATAGAAGGTCGGTTAAGAAAGCGGGGAGGCATTTCATTTGGTCTCTTTTGTGTGGGTAAAGATCTCTAATGAAAATAAACAAAGAAAAGGGATATGCATAATCCTGCAGTAGCTTCCGAGCCTTGAGGGGAGCAGCGAAGAGAGGGAGAGATTGGTGATGAAAGCCCTCATGGCCAGAAGAGCTCTACTTTCATCCCTGAGTTTAATGCTCAAATCTCTGTTGGAAAGCTGCACGGCAGAGAAGGAGGCTTCTGCACAGAAAAAAAGTCTGATTAGATCCTGCTGAGGCTCTGCAAAACCCCATCTTTCTCCCATTGAGGCCGCTGCATCCTCTGTACATACGGATAAAAGAAAGGATCGTGAAGCAGTGTATTTTTCCCTGGGAATTTAGAACATGTAAACATATAGATCCCTGGTACTTTACAGTACCCTGCGGTAGTGTGTCATTGTGTGTGAACCCGACTGACCACTGTTCTGCTTTTGTCTTGTCTGCTTCTCTCTCTGTCACACACATCCACAGAGGGCAGTTGAGTGTCCAAATATTTACTTAACTTGGGGCATAGGGAGCTGTACTTAGTCATTAGCCAGTTAATGTCCGTAAACAGTGCCACGGGGGGGCTGATATAGCAGTCTACACACACTGTCTCCGAGCACTTATCCTCCACCTCTTTGTCTTCTCCAGCGCTCCGACCTCCTCCTTCTTTTTGGGGATTTGTTAGCAGTGCATAAAGTATAATGAGAAAGAAATGAATTCAAACAAACTGTGTGTTGTATAAATCCAAAATGCCAGATCTGGCAAGGAGTGACCCTTATTCTTAACTTTAAACAAACTCTCTTCTTCTCATCAAGTGTGTGTGTGTGTGTGTGTCTGGGGCGTGTATTTGCCAAGTCACATGACCTAGACCACCTAAGTGAATGCTGTTGTTACTGACAGTTTGTGTTTGTACGACCAATCCACTGACGCCTTCGCTGATTCCTATGTAACCTCTGAACCCTCTTTCCAGCCTCATCTTGTGACCAGGAGCAGCAGTCTGCCCAGGAAGAGGCGAGGCAACACAAGAATGATGCTGTATTCGTTCCAGACTGTGCCCAAGGAGGACTGTACAAGCCAGTCCAATGCCACCCCTCCACCGGCTACTGCTGGTGTGTGCTGGTGGACACCGGACGGCCCATACCTGGGACCTCCACCAGGTGGGAGAGACTTCACCTGTGCAAAACCTGTGCGTTATAAGGCCGTTGTATGGTCATTTACAATGATTATTGGTATGTATCGGTTCTTTGTGTTAAGCAAACCAGACATCTGTTACACAAAGCAGGTAAGTGATTGTAAAACACCCTGAAACAGCAGAGTGGCTGATCTGAAACCATGCAAACTTTACAGATTCTCTATTTAAAAGAAATTGTTGGAAATAAAGTAACTGTCAGACAACCGAAAGCAGCATCTCTATTTGAGACTCAGAAAATGCACGTGTCTGACAGAAGCAGGACGACAGACATCTCTATTGCAGATGAGACAGAGTGACTCAGTGGTCTGTTGAGCTGCAGGTCAGAGGTCAGTCAGGCTGGCAGAGTGGGGCACTGGTAGACTCTTGTTCAGCAGCGAGGTTGGGTATCAGATTAACAAGGCTTCAGGCAGAGTGCCAGACAGCACATTAGCACACATATGGAAGCCTGGCTTTCCCCCCTCCTCTCTCCTTGTCCCTGGCCAGCTTTTGGCCCAGTCGCACAGCAGCAAATCGGGGCTCTGCCGGCTCTCTGAGGGAGGCCGTGAAAGCTTCCTTGTGTCCCACGCTCCCTGCCTGTCTCTCTCCCTCTATCTCTCTCCTTCTCACTCTCTGTCCTCATACCAGCCCCAAACCCCTCCCCTCTCTTTGGATGTGTTTCACAGCCTCTGGTTTGCCACAAAACAATTATTTGAATCCCTGAGATTTAACTGAACGCGGGTAATTGGAAAACATGGGATTCCTCTGTGATTTACAATGAGGATACTTTTACTGTTATAAACACTCCCTTTCATCCATTTCAAGTTGAATGAATTAACATTTTCTCACGTGATGTATTCTCTGTCACAGGTATGAACAGCCAAAGTGCGATGGCAATGCCAGGGCCCACCCAACTAAACCTAAGGACCATTACAGAAGCAGACATCTGCTAGGTAGGTCTCTAAAGACTGGACTCAGTCTCTGCTTTTCCTCTCTGTTCAGACCACATGGTGAAGTTCTTCAGCAGTCGGGCTCCAACTGCTGCCGTGCTTCCAAGGTTGTGATAACACTGTGAGTGTGTGTGTGTGTGTGTGTTTGTTGACATCATTAGCACTGTTGGTCAAGGAAATGCTTGATAAAGAGTTGAGGATTGCCAGATACTGCCCCTCACTGGTCAATAGGCAAGGAGACAGAGACGGATCGGGAGGAGGATTAATCTTCAACTGACAACGGGAGATGGAGGATAGTGGGATGATAGCACAGAGGAGAAACAGCAGGCAGGAGAAGTAGAGATAATGAATAATAGGATGCCAGAGACAGGTAGTGATAGAAAGGCTGACAACAGTGTAGATAACTAAATTGAGGGCGGGAGAGGAGTTTGGGGGAAGGGGGTGGCCATGGGGTGGGCTTAGATACAGGTGAGGCTATGTTTTCTGTGTTAGGTGGATATTTGTTAGTCAGGATTTAACACTTCAAACTGCAGAATTTCAATTTTGCCAGACTTGAGTGGTATTTAGAAATGGATAGAAGTGAAGACAGATTAAATGATTATGTGTCAAATATTTTGAGGCAGATTTTGAGAAATAATAATAATTATTAGCAAAAATGTGCCTGATTGGGTATGGCAGGCTGCTTTTATACACATTGTACAAGTGACAAAGGAGGAAGTCGGGGTGGTTGGATGGGTCAACAAAACATCAGGCTTTGACATAACAGGCTGTTTGCTTCCTGCGTCGTTCCAACAGTCAATGTTGGTTTCTCTTAACCAGCACCACCATCAATCCCTGACCTTAACCAAGTATTTATTTTAACCAACACCACGATCTTTCTCTAACCCTTATTATAAACCTAACCAAACCCTAACCATAGTGGTATCAGATCAAAATCCCATTGGAAACCACTGAAAGGTATGTTGTACTGCTGATATGGGGTGTCAGATTAGAAAACACTTACATTTGTCATATTTTATTTGGAGGACTTTTTGAGATGACATGATTAACATTTTCCTAAAATGTCGGTGCTGATCAAAGAAATCGAGTTATTTTAGAACTATGTGATATATTGATGTTATTGATTCTGTAATATGAATCAATAATGCATTTACACATTGAAATATTTTTGTGCTTTTTAAGGAACATTTAATCTGGGTCAGTAGGTGGCCATCATTCCCTCCTACTGATGTAATTGCTGAGATACAGGGTTACGAACACGCTGCTCAGCTTTACAACTGAGCCCGCATGATAACTCATTAAGAGGTCTAGCTCCAGTTATCTAAAGCACCCATTTTAATGTAAACTATAAAACCAGAGTTTTCTTCACATTTATATATACTAGATGATAAATATCATCATATTTAGTTTTATCAGAAATTGCATCTTTTTTCCTCGTCATAAAACCAATGATAGGCAAAGTAGAGTTATAGCTTTCAGATGCTGCATACAACTAAATCACAGTTTAAAGCTGAATGGTGCTTGGCAAATTAACAGTGGTGGTTTGGTAAACATGTTAATAATCCAGCAGCATATGAACAGAGCTTCCACTGTTCCCGTCCCATCCACAGCTGTTTATGTAACAGTGTGCTGGGCCAGACCTGTGCTCTCTGCTCGCAGGTGCTGCATCTAGCAGCAGAGCAGCACCCTGTCGTTGCTCCGGCATCGAGGACTCTGGTGTGTATAAAACAGTGAGGATAGACAGACACAGATGAATGCTCCTTAGACCAACAGATGTTACTCATCTTTCCCTTCCAGTGGCACTGGTGGTGTATATTATTGGTAAGACATTAAACAGGAATAATTGCAGTGTATAACTGTCAGCAGAAATTGTTAGGTGGCGATGGGGTGGAAAACAGCCACAGCTGTCCCATAAGAAGGACCTCAAACCCAACCAAACACCTCCTAAACACGTAGTTTTAGGATGAAAAACAATGTACTTATTCAGCCGTGCAATCACCTAACACAGATGCTTGCACGAACACACAGACTTCATTCTAAGCCTGTCAAAAAAGCCTGCACCATATCAGCCAGGTCTCCAATTATAAAATAACCCGGGACACAGTCAAAAAACACAGCATCTTGTTTTCTTTATGAGCAATTGCGTCAATGGCTGTAAACCCTGTTACTGTATGAACCAGGGATAATTATAAATGTTACCTTCACATTGGTGCAGCCCATTTGCTGTTGAAGCGCTGGTGTTGAGAGGTTTATGGGGCGAGATGCGAGAAAGGAGAACTTTGCCCTGAAATGAGCAGGAGAGGAAAGCAGAATATTTGGCTAGCTTTCTCCCCAGAGTGGGATCATGGGACAGCAATGCGGCAGCCATCGGGAGCTGCGGCTGTGAGTGCTGACAGGGCTCTGCCCCATGTGGCTCCATAGAAAAACACTGCTTCTTATTGACAGTAACACATGGGCACACACGTGCAAACACACACTGACTAGCCAACTTCTTACATGCAGCAGGTATATGGAGGCCTATGTATAGTGGTGCAGATCTTAGCTTTTCAACAAGAAAAAATTATTTTAGTTAGTTAGTTTTAAGTTTTTTGATTAAAAACAACAGCAGTCGTTTACTGCTGCAGCCTTGAACTGAAAAGAAAATGTCCAGACTCAATTTGCTTTGAATGACAGAAGGAACATGTGTGTCCTGCCCCTCAGCTAAATTGTGTCCAGACAGACAGAAGCTGATCTTTCCCGCCCCCACAAGAAAGACTTTTGCTGCCAAGAGGAAGGGACTGGAGCCGCCATACCTGATGGCTTCCCATTTGAATGAACTGCAGACATGCTCAGATTCCTGCAGCATTACGGAGAGAACGCGTGCTCTCTATTAAAAAAACACTAATCCCTCAAACAAGTCCAACTGCATCCCACAAATCTCTGTTCAGTCAGAAGCCAGATAAAAACACTTTGCCTTTTGTGGGTGCAATTGTGTGACTGTCTAGACTAATTTACCACAAGAGGCTCCGAAAGGCACCAGAATGGCCATTAACAGGTGGGTCAGATATTTTACTGGGCTAGGGCCAGGGAGGGCCTACTAAAACTTAAGTGCCGGTCTGTTCAGCATGTAAAGGAGACTGTGGAACAGTTCGGACGTGTGAATTTTTCAACCCTCCTCTCGGTGCAGGCTGCTAAAGCCCTGCGCTACTTGGGAAGAGGTGGAGTAGATACTGGGTGCTGGGTGTTTACGTCGATGCTGGTCACCACCTGTTAGAGAGCGGCAAAGCATGCTATTATCTCTAACGCAGGAGAATCTGGCCCCGCAGGCCTGGGCCATAAAAAGAGTAGCAAACTGTGGAGAATTTCTTCTTCTCCACAGGGAGAATAGCAGAGGGAAGCCGGACTGTGAGAAAGCAGAGGAGAGCCGGGAGAGGAATCCAGGAAATCTCTCAGGCCGCCGTAGCCTTGAGCTCTTCCAGAACAACCTTGGCCTCCTAACTCTTAAAACTATATGGCCTAACAGACAATTACTATCATTAGGGTCATTCCACCACAGTTGTCCCGAATGTTCATCTTTTTCCTGTCATTCTGCATGAATAATGCTTCTCTGTTGGTTTAAGTTGGGTAGTTAATGACAGATTTTACCTTATTGGTTCATGGGCTGATTATATCAGTCTCCTCTCTAGCTCACATTTCAAATTATAATCCCCACTAAAGATCAGGTGTTGAGTTGTGTCTATCGGCCTCTGGATGCATACCTTTAAATCAGACAAAAACTCCTGAGTAACAATGTGTCTGTAAGGACTGTATTTGGTCCCCTTGATGTCTCAGGTGCTGTATGGAGCCTCTTGTCCATACATTCAGTGTTCAGTAACATCTTCTGTGCTCCAGCTGTCAAAACCACTCAGGGGCCTCCAGGATGATTGGCAGGTGCCCTCTTCCTCCTCCAGATGAGGGGAGGTCTGACACTTTATGAGAGGGAGTAAAAGACAACTGTGAGAGTCCTGTTTGGGTTTATTTTAACCTCTCTTGTCTTTATGTGCTGTTCATGTTAAAATTACGTCGCTTCTTACATGACGTCCCTCCCGAAACATTTATTAGGCCACCTATGACGGCAGCATTCCACATCGTTGTGATGCTGTTGACAGGGGGATCGTTTTTCTGTGTTTGCAGACATATACATACACTTACTTCCATATGAACTGCATAATGCATGCTTGCACACACTCATTCAGGTATCTGTGGTTTGTTTTCCAGGCTGTCCTGGGGCAAAGAAAACAGAGTTCCTGACAAGTGTTCTTGACGCGCTGTCGACAGACATGGTGCACGCCGTCACAGATCCAGCATCCGCCGGAAGGTATGACATTCAAAAGTAGATTTTTTCATCTTACGATTATTTACAAAAAAGGCACAAAAGGATTCTGTGCTACTGACAGCTCTTTGACAATTGGATGAGGTGGGTGGAGGGACAATTATTGGCTGATGAATTGGTATCTGTCATTTAGGATGGCTGAGCCCGACCCCAGCCACACCCTGGAGGAGAGGGTGGTCCACTGGTATTTCAGTCAGCTGGACAAAAACTCCAGTGGGGACATTGGGAAGAAGGAGATCAAGCCTTTCAAACGCTTCCTGCGCAAGAAATCCAAGCCAAAGAAGTGTGTGAAGAAGTTTGTGGAGTACTGCGACATCAGCAACGACAAGGCGCTGTCTCTGCAGGAGCTGATGGGTTGCCTCGGGGTGACCAAAGAAGAGGGTGAGCTGAACAACACAACCGAGTGTCTAAATGTATTCACAAGCATACATGTTGACGAATAAAATATAATAATCATGCAGTCAGATGTTAAGTTATCCAGTGTCATTGCAGTGACTTGCATACAGTGCTAGATTGGACAGCTGTGTAGCAACACTAAGTGGTAATTGAAGGGTCAGTTTACTCTGTGGAGGAAAGGATTTGATGCTTAAACTGACTTGCAGCATTCCTCAAATTATGGCTGTTAAAGTTTATATCACGTTTTGTCTCACAGGGGCCAAACCAGGTGAAGGCTTACCTTCCAGTAAACTAGTAAGTAAACTGCCCCTCCCATACTAGTGGATAAAATAGCTGTAAGAGAAATTGGTGGCTCACATAAAGTCTGGCAGTAATATTTTTTATCTGTTAGTGCTGACAGAGACAGGAATATACAGTCGTTCAAAAAGCTGTCAAACTAATCCAAAGAAACATATGTCAAACTCATGTCACTTCAATTTCCTGTCCTCAGAATCCTTCGAGGAAGCAAGGCTAAGCCAGCAGCTGAGATTTCCCCTCCCGCATGGAGAATCTGCCCTCACCAATCGGCAACAATGGAAACCATAGTATTTGCACTTTGTACTTTAAAAAAAAAATGTAAATTCACTTTGTAGAAATAAGGTATTTAAACAGACTGCTGAATCTGTGAATGATGTAGTTAGCTTTTTATGTCCTGACAAACAAAACTTATTTAACACATACAATGTATGTGTCCTTTGTGTGTCTAAAAAAGTATACTTTTTAGAGTTGTACAAGTTTTCATGTTTGATGTTGCATTTTGTGCCCCTTCCCCCTGTGTACTTTTCCTCTCACGTTGATAATGTTAAAGCAGATAAATGGATGGTTTGCTACACATGGCTACAAAAACTTAGACCATACCATCTCTCATGTGCTGACCCATAGCATCTCTGCCTGGGCTTTGTAGAGCAGTTTGCAAGAATGTTTAAACACACATCATAAAATGTCTTACATGTTCACATGTATTCATGTTTATTAGAAATAAAAAACTCTTTCATACATTTTGTTCTCTGTGGGTCTCCCAGTCTTGATGTGTCAAAGAGGGTTAATTGGATCAGCAAATTCCTTAGTTTATCTCTAATCCAATTAGTCTTCTATATTTTCCTTCTTGTTATATACATTTTGTAATGTCTTTGCCATTTTGTGTTTTCTTGCTGTATCTCTAATAAAACACCTTGTTGACACAGTCTTTAAGAGCCACGTATTAGTCATACATAGCAAAGGTCGTGTACCATCTTATTTTCAGACACCTTGCCAATTCCCCCGAGGCATCATTTTAGAATTGGAAAAAAATGGTACTGGTACTTATTTCTGTCCTCGTCACAGATTTCCCACCTAGGCTGCAGACAGATAAATGGACCAATCTCGGCTGTGTGTAGTATGAGTGCCCATTAAAAGGGCGTTATATGAGCCAGTGTGTGTGTATGTGTGTGTGTGTGTGTGTGTGTGTGTGTGTGTGTGTGTGTGTGTGTGTGTGTGTGTGTGTGAAAATGTGTAT
>JAVQJD010025004.1:0-11429 GCA_036023655.1 Nannoperca australis | reverse complement strand
TGTCACTTTACATGGAAGCTATGGGGGGGGGGGGGCGGGAATCACAAATTTGCCATAAAAATACATCTATAAAATAGAAGAAGCACTAAAAGAGGTGTGCGCGATTTGTCGAGCAGAATAATAATGTTTGGTATTGATTTAGAGTGACTGGGTCACATTACATGGAAGTTATTGAACAAAAAACTGCCATTACTTCCTATTAAAATGATTATGTAAAATATATGAATCACAGATGCTACATAAGACCAAGAAAATATATTTTTAATCATAATTTTTACTAACATGGGCCAGTCAGCATGAAAGTACTGATAAATGTAATAAATAATAATAAATGTAATTTATTGACAGTCAGTAATAAACTCTACAGAAAAACATTTTTAACATGCACATCTTTGTTCTGATGCAAATGTCTGGCAGCTTAGGTTGCTGCAGGACAAAAACAAAACGGAGTGGAATATTTCTTTTAAGTCAGATGCAACAAGACCCTGTGGTGTCAGAAGTGAGAGGTGCAGCCCTGCTGTTGGTCAGACGAGTCTTCTGATACAGATCAATGGAAAGAACTGAGACCAGTGGAGCCAGAGACTCCCTGCTGATTCAATTTACCATATCTGTGATTCACATGATCATACAGCCTCTTAGACACACACACACACACACACACAATGGTGGGATGTTTCAAGGAAGAACACAGACAAACAAAGTAAAATACAGTCAAACCAGAATATAATCATTATGTTCCGTTGTGTCCAGTGTAGTGGTCAATAGTCTCCAAAACAAACTTGCAAGGTCAATCAGGATCTAAACCTTGTATGTAAACAAGGGGTGCGTTCCATTTCCCCAAAAATCCCTACTTCCTCCTTTCTTATCCACCTCCTCCTGTCCTTTCACTCCAGTGCTGCCATCTTGTCATACAAAACTATTGCCAGACAGGATTCTTTACCTGTCCTCCAGATACCCTCTGACGTTTCTCCTTTCACTCACACCAGCTGCCCTGCAATCACATCATTCTCCTCACCTGAGCTTCCCCGCCATCTCCCCACATGCACCTTATTCCCTCATCAGTCATTCTCTATACTGGTCCAGATCCATTGTTCCTCTGCCAAATCGTCATAGTTGCAATGTTTGCTTTCAAGCCAGATGAGCTAGTACCTGCCTGCCTACCTGTACCTGTCAACAAGCATTTTGATCTCAATAAACCACTGATATCATCCTGCTACCTCGACTGCCTGCACTTGGGTTGCCAAGTGTTGACACTCTCCCACAACCCTCAGAATGATTAACTTCTTAATCCTGCATTCATTTGTATTTTTGGCTACTTGGAGCCAGTGCAACAAGCTGCTAATATGACACTGACTCTGTCCACCTGATGAACGTAAGTCCAACATTAACTCTCCTTTCAGCTCTGGTTCTCCATCACCCCCTGAAGGGAATATCTGGCTCTTTAGTTGTTAAATGCTCCACTACATTTACCAGATAGTTGCTAACTTTGTCTGCTGTTTGGCACTGGATGTGCAGTGTACAGTGGGTTTTTAGAAATTATGAAATCAGATGATGGGAGCGGTGACAGTGGAAAACAAAAACAATGAGCTGAGGGATGCCCGGGTGACAATTCTGTCGATTCACCATGAGCCATATTCTATATAGTCATTGAATCCATTGAGAATATAAAAATATTGATTATAGCAGTCTTAGGTTTGTTATTTGGCCACCTAATCAGTTGAAGATCAGGTCTGTGAGGGCATGAACCCAGCCCTCCTTCTAGAAACAATTTGCTAAGACAGAAAGCAAATGAGGTGATATAATTTCACAGAAGATGTATGTGCATCCAATACTGAGAGCAAACAAACAGACTGAAACTGTAACACGTGCATTTTGTAGTTTCACTCCTCCTGGCTGCATAAAGGTCAATAAAAACTGTAATAGCCTTCATATAAAAATACAAGCGGAGTAGAGTCTCCATTCAATCAGAGCTGCATCAATTATTCATGAACGGTCCTGTTGGCTGTGCGGCTCCTGGGATCGATGTCTCTGTAATGTGGACTGATATGAGCCCCTGGTTGAGTCCTGGCTGCAGCAGGTTAATGGTCCAACTAGATTTCACCCGATGCTGGAGGCACTTCCTGGGCAAAACTCTGCACCACACCCTATTGACACACTTTATAAGATCGCAGTAAGTTGTGTATATGTGGGTGCAGCAGATAAAGGCAGGCTTCATATGTGTTTAAAATGTAAAACATTTGAACTTAATATCTGTTAGGTTCACAGATTTCTGAAGGAAAGCTTGCAAGCTTGAAGCTTAGCTACACTGCTCCTCAACATCTGTTTCCATTGCTCCAGCCAAATAATACACAATTGGGAGAGGGCTTTAAGCAAATAATGGCTACTATGGCTGTTTGTAGTCGGCTGAATTGACCGTCAATCAAGCAAACTGACTAACAACCGCGATCACACTAAGCAGTCGCACAACGCTGCTTATCAACTTGCTAAGTCAACCCAGAGTTTCCCAATCAAGCCATGAGCGGATTCACCTGAAAGGGGTGGGGTGTGCGGCAAATGACCAATCACAAACATGTACTGGCAGCAGAGCGGCATACATTACAGAGGAAGAGCAAACTGTAATGTTAGAGAAATACAAAGAATGTAAACACATCATCCAGGTTGAAAGCAACACAGCTGCTGAATGCAGGAAAGACAGCTGGCAAGAACATGTCTGACTGTGTGAATGTGCACATTAACAGGATTCTAATATCACTGCCCTGTCACTAGTATTACATTAACTGAATGTGTGGCTTGATGTATTCTTACACCGTGTATGTATTTTAGCCTGATTCTTTCAGCTGCAACCGCTGTGTTAAATGGACTTTGAAAAATAACTAAATATAAAAACACAATTTAGTGGTAAATATCTTCTAAGTACAAGTACAAGGCTTTATTGTTTCAATCAGTCTCAGTTGTAGGATGATGTATACAAAAGCACAATGAAATGGCTTTGACTTTGCATGTAAGACTCTGACAGAGAAAGTAGTAATATAAAAACAGCCCGTCATGACCTGCACACCAACTCCACTTCTTTTCTATTGGTGATGCTGTTTTCTAAGAGAATTGGTTGGTGCTTTTGTACGTGTTGATCTGTTATCTCCAACATAACCTGCTCAGGAGCAGGTTTGGCATGTAGCATAAGTTACCATGGTGATCTACCCGATTTAAGAATTGAACCATTGTACTGAAAACCCAAGGTAAATCCTGACGTTACCCCAAATCCTGCTTCGTAGTACAAACCTCAGTAGTAGTAATAGCTGCTGTTGTTGTTGTTGATGTACTCCCAGTCAAAAATGTGTTTTGGTTATTGACTCCACTTTGATGTTTGAGCATAGTCTATCATAGTCTGTCTTTATGTAACTTTGTCTGCCCACAGGCTTTCCCCCTAGCCTGCAATCACCTCATTCCCTTCATCTGAGCTTCCCTGCCCATCTTCCCACCTGCACCTCATTCACTCATCAGTCACACCCTAGCCGCCCCCTTCCTGTTCTCTGTGGGTTCACACTGCTTGTGACCGCTTTTGCTTATGTTCTGTTTGTTATGTGCTTAGTTTTCTCATTCCTGCTTTACTTTACTTCTCTCTCCTGTACCTGAAGCTGCCAGTTACCTGCCTTCTTCTGCCTACCTACCTGTATCTCGCAAGTAAGCTATTTTTGTTAAATAAATAATTGAACTGTTGGAGCTTCCCTGTTTGTCTAGATGTGGGTCTTTTTCCCTGCTGCCTGAACTCCACACCCTGACAAAACCCACGCTGTTGCAGAACCATGTCTGTGCAAAGTTTGACACTAGAAGGTTGTTTTCATGCTCATTCGCTGACGGGGCAAAGATTCTCTTTGCTCACGTCAAATCTGAGTTTTAACACCTGGACGTACGAGAAGGCTTTTTTGACATCACAAAGTCTGGGGACGCCAATTTTGGTTCAGTATCCAGCTTACTCATGTGATGTGGACAATTGAAGTATTCAGTACACACACAGATTGGACGTCAGTGAAACAGGAGGAATTTTGTGTCCAGGAGTTGAACTTCTGAAATTAACAATATTTCTATATTCACAGATTAGATTGCTGTACTAGTTAGTCAACCTTTTTGTAGAAAGCTATCATACACATTACTATTCCAAGCAGAGTATATTATCTCTTATCTATAATGATTTTTACAGATTCTCTTTTTGTCTTTAATTATTGTATTTCCTTCTTTTCAACAGTGCACAATACAAATCACAGGGGATTAAAACAATTACCCAGTTTGCAGGAATATAACATGAACACAATTCTTGGTCTCAAATTAAAAATAGAATAGAAATAGAACCTTTTGCACTTTACATATGTATTTTTAAATTAGAGACTATATTACTCAGCTATAATTATTTTAATGTTTTAAACAAATATTCAAATGAAATCAACTTAACTATTACAATGTAATTATTAGTTGTTTGTTGCTTATTTGAATTGATGTAATTATATAATAATATAAAACTAATATTATGGAATTAAAGTATAGCTTTAATAATATAATAAAATTTGACCAGTAAAGGAGGTTGTAATAAAGGTTGGGACATATTTATGCAAACTCTAAACTCATTTCTCATCTTTCTTTTCTGTTTTTTAGATCGATTTTTACTTCCTCTTTAATTTTGGTAAATTAAATCTTCCAATCCAAATTACGTCTTTCTCTCTGTCGTTCACGTGTGCGTGCGTGTGTGTGTGTGTGTGTGTGTCCAATCCATTATTCTACTGAATCAATTTGTGCTGTCGTTCAGTGAAGAAGTTGAATGTTTCATGGAGAGTGTGGTAAATGGTGAGTTTCTGAGAATCTGCAAATTAATGGCATGATGAAAGGGTTGCCAAGTAACAGTACTCCCTATTTGATGTAATCAGATTACATCATAAATACAGCAAATGATTGAGCAGATGAAAGAAAAACTTTTAAAACTTTTGTTTTTAAATTCACTTTGCTTTTTGTTAATGTTGAGTTTTGTTTTTATTTCGTGGTGTTTATTTATTTTTATATCTTTTTAATCTTTTCATTTGGGGTAATCTGACCTTGTTTAATTTTTATCTTTGGTATCTATATACAATTTTCCAGTTGATTTTATTTGCCTTTTTTCCCGTTTTGTAAAGCACTTCTTTGCATTAAAAGGTGCTATGCAAATAGTTAATTATTAGCATTATTATTGTTAAAACATCAGCATATTAGCATTGCCAGTGTGAACATGTCAGCATGCTGGAAGCATTTAGCTAGCATTTAGTTTATCTGACCTAAATGTGTTTTCCTGCATGTTGTTTAGTTTCAGTTTCTTTACTTTTATTCCGGGTTTGCAGTCAGATAAATGGATCTGGTTGTTGATGTGGCATTATCATCCTGTTGGGCTGTGTAATGATGTGTGGAGCATTAAATATTCAGTTAAGAGGAAGTTGAGTGTCACTACATTATCTGAGATGTCAGGGATTTATTGATGACTATCCTTTATCTGTTAGAGCTGAAAGGGCACACACAAGCACATACACTAAACCACTGGGAGTAATATTATTTGTCTGATAGATGTAGTCTGTTTGGTTTATGAATTATAGATCTCCCCCAAAATGTCATCCAGAGCGAGTAGCCAGCTCAGACTCACACATGTGTATGACATCACCTTGACAGAGGGGTCCTTTCAGTAGCACTTGCTGGAAGTTTTAACTGGGAAACTCAAAGGTTGTTCAATCAATGTGAGGCTTTTTAAAACACTTTCTTGTTTCCTCTACTGGGCTGAATTGTTAATTAGACAGAGTCTGAAGTGGGTAGTGTGCAGGTCCACACAGGCTGCTGGTAAACCTGAGGAATAATCGTTTGTAGTTGGTCATCCTCCGCAGACAGACTTAAACAGATTTAAAGCTCCCTGTGAAATGTGCTTTGATGCTTTAAGTTAAGCTACGGGCCTCTGATGAAATTAAAACAACTCAAATCAGCATGAAGAAATAGAATTACAAGCAGAAATAATTCACTTTGTGAATGAAAAAGCACTCTCTACGGCTGCTCTGCTTATCTTTTTATCTTTTTCTTTTTTTGTTTTCCTGAGATGGAATCTGTCAGTGAACACGTAAAGGAGTTGTAAGAAAGACAAGAGGATGTCTCACTGCCATTAACCTGAAACCACCCTCTCCTTACACCACACCCACCCCCTCTCCCGGTTCGACCCCACTCCACCTCCTCTCATTCATTCAGACCGGGCCCTGGCGGAAAGAGGAAACTGCTGCCCCCTCGGGGATTTGACATCATAATTATATAGGAAGCACAGCAGTCTGCCGTCTGTTAGAGCTGAAGAGGCTGCAGGCTGGTCGCACATGCCCGCTAATGTGCAGTGAACAACCAGTCATAAAATGGATGTGGAGCTGTCTTTCTGACACAAGGTAAGATAATCTCTTGCGTTAATAACAACGGAGAGAGATTAACAGCCTGTGATGTTAAACCTCCTGCTGCTCACAGTCTGTTCAGTTTGATTAGATATTGTATTGTCTCTGCAAACTGCTGCCAAGTATAAATATGACTATAACAGACTTTAAATGAAAACAGAAGCAGTTAAAACTTTCCTCTCTCTGAATGAAGCATAAGTCTTGTTGCCTGGGTGGATGTTAAAACATTTTCTGTGGTTTTATGGAAACTGATCCAGTTTCATCTGCAGGCTGTTTCTGAACTCTGCAGTCTTAATTTGATTTATTGCCACTGGAAATTATCAGGATAAAAAGCAGTAGGACTCCACATCAGCCTGTTAGTCTCATACTGAATGATTCGATAGCAGCCTTGCAAACACATATTATAGAAAGTTCTTGAAGAGTTATTTTTCAGTCAGGTGTAGCCAAAAGAAATCATATAAATGACTTTAAAAAGTAAAGAAAGCAGAGTGGCTTTATTATTTAAAAAATCACTGAAGACTCTCAAATGGGTTTATGGCAGCATTAAAGTCCCGACTAAAAAGGGGAACCTTCCTGAAATAGATGCTTCCGGCACAAAAAAGGACTTTAAATGATATTATCATATTATTAAATTATATTATCATATTATCATATTTTTATGAGTGGGGCTTAAGATTTGTGAGACATTGGAACAATGTTGTGTCTGTTTCTCTTACCTTCCACAACTCTTTGACAATACACTACATTTTAAATTTATTTTATTTATAAATGTTTCATAAATGTGTTAATATATGAGGCATGGTCCTAAAATTCTGTTGTGAATCAGGAGGTCTGTTTTTGAATGTGTCACAGAGTGAGAAGAGGAAGCAGCCATGTCAGAGAAGAAGCCACGAGGTTCAGACACGCGTCCCAAATGTGGCCTCCGCAGTTGGAGTGCAGACAGTTACGTTTGGCGGGGGAAGAAACGTTCCAGGAGCTCTCGCAACGGCTCGAGTCCCGGAGGGCTGGAAGCAGAGGGAACGGAGGAGCTGGGTGTGCAGTCAACATCCTGTCCGAGGCGTCGCAGGGAGAGAAAGTGTAGCTGCAGCACTCTTGGTGATGCACTAACGTCTGCAGACATTGATGTGGTGTGTCGGAAGGCCTTGTCCCGCCGCTCTCTGCGGCAAAAGTTTCAGGATGCTGTGGGCCAGTGTTTTCCTCTTCGCTCTCACCATCACCACCACCATCATCACCACCACTCATCAGGCTCCTCACGACCCTTCTCTGTGCTCTTCTGGTCCAAACGCAAGATCCATGTCTCAGAGCTCATGCAAGACAAGTGTCCTTTCTCGCCCAAATCTGAACTAGCCCGGTGTTGGCACCTTATAAAAAATAACACCACCCACTCGGGAGCCCTGAAGGATATGGAGGCTCCCCTCAAACCCAATGTCTCATCTTCCTCTACCTCCCCACCGCAGACACCCCTCTCCTGGGAGGACATCTGCTGCTCTCCTGGGCCCGGAGGCACCAGTCTTGAGGACTGGGACCCTTCTTGTCCTCATGGGGGGGCAGAGGGCAGTTGTGGCCACACTGACTACATCCTGGTTCCAGATCTCCTGCAGATTAACAACAGCTCCTGTTACTGGGGAGTGTTGAACCGCTTTGAGGCAGAGGAGCTCCTGGAGGGCAAACCAGAGGGAACGTTTCTGCTCCGAGACTCAGCCCAGGATGAGTTCCTCTTCTCAGTCAGCTTCCGTCGCTACAGCCGCTCCCTGCACGCACGCATTGAGCAGAACGACAAGCGTTTCAGCTTTGATGTGCGTGACCCATGCATGTACCGGGATCCCTGTGTGACAGGATTACTGAGACACTACAGTGACCCAGCCACCTGCCTCTTCTTTGAGCCCCTCCTTTCCCGGCCGCTATCAAGGACCTTCCCTTTCTCCCTCCAACACCTGTGCAGGGTTGTGATCTGTAACTACACCACCTACCAGGGCATAGACAACCTGCTGCTGCCACCTCAGCTCAGGGACTACCTCCGACAATACCATATTAAGTGTGATGGAGCCTGTGCTGTGTGACAGTCCAAAGCAAGGAAGGCTGTGGAAGGCAAAGATAGCACAAGCAAAGTGTCATTGCCATTGCATTCTAAGTAGCTTTGTAGTTGCAAATATTTCAAGTCTAAAAGGTGCAAAACTGGAGACGTTTGAAGATGTTTGATGATCTTAATGCATAAAGAAATAGGACAACTAAACCTACAAAGGATCATCTGAATCCAAATACTGTAGGAGCACGTGGACGTAATGGATTTTATGTCAACCTTCAGTACTTTTTGGATGGTTTGAAGCCTGGATTTTGGACTAGATTAAGGGTTGATAAAGCAACCGCTATAGCTGACGGTGATACTCGGAGACGCCTGTAATTAAGCCACAAAACAATTGCCTTAATTTCCTTAATAGAGGAAGGATTCTCATCAATCACCAAGACATTAAACTTTAGCCCTCACATTTTATGGAATATTGACTCTTGAAGTTCCCCTTACTTCAATTAGTTCAATCGGAGCTGTCTTGTATAGACATTTAGTATCTCTAGTGGCCGCTAGAGGGACTGCACTTTTATGGTACCTAGCTGAGACCAAACCTACATGAACCTTCATATCATAAAAATGTGATGCTTTGCTGTGGCCTTGTCCTGCACACAACCAGTGCTGCCAAAGGTTACAGGTACAGAGACTCCCACTGCATCTAGAAATATCCAAACATTATTAATTCTTCATTAACTTTCCAACATAACAAAATGTTTAAACCTCTTTAGACTTTAGACCTTTCTCAGGGTGAAGGTGTACAGTGGCCTTTCCTACATTGCCATATTGCTGAAAACCCCTTAAACACAGTTTTAGTCTAACTAATCACAACATTCAAACCACATCTCTCTCCAAAGACTTGCCTGGTGGATTGGTCAACCCATTTACCTCCTTGTTGGAAAGCTGAGTCAGGCAAACTTTAGATGAA
Source organism: Nannoperca australis (assembly GCA_036023655.1). Lineage (NCBI taxonomy): Eukaryota > Metazoa > Chordata > Actinopteri > Centrarchiformes > Percichthyidae > Nannoperca > Nannoperca australis. Next base: position 2,008 of record JAVQJD010025004.1, on the reverse strand, counting down.
GGAACACAAAATGGGTTCAAGGACTCTGTTGGCAATTAATGTGGGTGGGAGAAAGATACGTTATTGATTACAAATAGCGAAAAAATCTCCTCTTTATGCCTTTCAACAGCTCTTCTTAGCAAACACAAAAGTCAGCTTATTGTGAAGAGGACGTGAACTCATCCAACGTGGACTGCATTCTTCTCTGCAGCCACAAGATGGCGGCACAGCTGCACTGATCAGAGGTTTGGGAAGACTTCATCTGCTTCACTTGTCTAATGTTACTCTACTGATGTTACTCAGCTGATTCTTTACCTATTCAATATTTGATCAAAACTCCTCTGTAACATCAGTTGTGCCTCTACAGGTTTCACAGATATTGTTGTTGAAAAAGTGTTTACAGGATGGAGTAGTATTTGAGTCAGTTGTTTGGCCTCATGGCATATATTGTATTCACCACATACCAATAAATGCCATCTACACAGCCTCTGTATTATGACTGCTTCTCAGGTTTTTGTTATCTCTGGACCAATTTAATGGTGCAGCCAATGCTTATCCATTCCTGCTCGTGCTGCAGCTGTCGGCTGTGTCATAGTTAGACAGGCTAATGGTATGGAAAAATCTGCTTTTAAGTATCCCTCTGAAAACAATTCATGTCCGCTCTCTGCAAAGGACACCTCTAAATGCCAGCACCTCGGCAGCAAATGGAGAGATAAGGACATGAAAAAGACAATTTCTCCGCCCAATACCTGGGGTGGAATTCAGATTTTTCAATTGATTCATGTGTCATTCAGTCTCTCTCTCTCTCTCTTGCTCCAACTAGCAAGGTAAAAAAGTTGCCCTGAAGTGACTTGTATGAATACAAAACAGGGCATGAAATATTCATTATACGGCCATTAGACTTTCAGGCACGAAACATTTTGGGGTCAGTTCTTGTCATACAGATATCAGCATTTTACGTCTACATGTGTGAGTAAATTGGTGTGTCTGTTGTGGGACTGTGCTATTTTCTTTAATTATTTTTATTTTGTGCTTTTCTATTCATCAGAGCTGGTTCGGTCTACAGAGTTAAGATGTTAGCTCTTTGTTCTTAGACTAATGTTAGACAGTTGCACAAAAGTGATAAATAGATACATTTTAAGCCTTAAGATGCAGCCATCCCTTATTATCTTACACCTGTGCTTCCATGGGAAAAACAATGGCTTATGTTGATAACTAAAGGCTCAATATGCCTTTTTTTCATGGAAAACATGTTCACATGCAGGGTTCATACATTTTTTTTAAAGTGAAATTCAAGCAATTTTCAAGCTCTCTTAAGGTACCTAAACCCAAATTTCCAGACTCTCAAAGTCTACTTCATCACATCTAAATTGTTACGATAAATGCTAGGAGACAACAATTAACTATGACGAGATTGTTTCATTTGAAAGATTTTTGGTTTACATGAGTGATTTGTGTAGACAATGAAACACCAGACTATGTTGAAAAAGAGTACATTTTAATTCAAGCAGTCTTAACCTTGAAAACACATGATTAAAATTAAAAAATGTCCAAACATTCAAGACTTTGTACAAAATCTGCACTTGTCACAATGGTAAAAAGTACAGGTGTAAATAATACAGTTGGCTGAATTCCATTTAGCTGCTTCAGTTAAATAGAAAAAGGTGCTGGTATATTGCATGCTGGCTCACTGTCATGGTGTACTGGGGCACTAATCACTCATGACTCAATTTTTCTGGGTTTCAGTTGGAGAGGACAGAGGATGTCAGCAATGCAAGTGTGATGGAGTATAGTTACTCAGATTTAGGTTGTGTTAAATAAAAATATCAATTTTATTTATATAGCGCCATATCATAACAAAGTTATCTCAGGGCACTCTATCGCATGGAGCAGGTCGAGACCAACTTCCACACACACAAAGACTTAACGATCCCACCATGAGCAGCACTAGGAGACAATGGCAAGAAAAACTCCCTTTTAACAGGTAGAAACCTCGAGCAGAACCAGGCTCTAGGTGGGCGGTCATCTG
>JAVQJD010025002.1:0-13436 GCA_036023655.1 Nannoperca australis | reverse complement strand
GAGACCCCCCCCCCCCCACCCCCCACCACCCCCACCACCACTCTGCGTGGTTAATTCATAAATACCAGAGGTTCGCCATCTCGCAGCGGTGCCATAATTTCGCAGTCGCAGCGACCCCCCCCCCCCCCCCTTTTTTACTCTTCAAAGCAATATGATAAATCCAACTATCCTCATATCTCTCTCTCTCTCTCTCTCTCTCCTTCTCCCGCTGACTGCCAATATGGCTGTGCGGGCACAGGCTGAATCTATACGATTCACGCGACCGAGGTTATCAAACGCAAAACACGAGCGGCGACAGGAGCCGGTGCGGATGAATTCAAATTCGGCAGCAACCGGACAGATGCACGAAACGGGGCAGTGCGTTGTTCCCGTATCTGCGCGCGCGGCTCAGCGGTCAGCCAGGCAGAAGGACCGCGGCTACGCCACCGAATACCGACGTGTAACCTCCGCGGCAGCTGGAGCAGCGTTTCCATACCTGGGCGTGAAGTACGGCTCCGCTCCGGGCTCGTCCTCGGTTCAGACGGATGAAAGACAAACGCCGAAAGCGTCTTAAAGCATTTTACACGGTTCATGTAGAGCTCATGTCGTCCGATCTCCAACACCACCACAGCAGACTCTCTCTCTCTCTCTCTCCCTCTCTCTCTCTCTCTCTCTTTCTCTCTCTCTCTCTCTCTCTCTCTCTCTCTCTTTCTCTCTCTCTCTCTCTCTCTCGCAGATATAGGACGTGGGAGGTGCTATGCCCTCTCCCTTTTCTGTCCACACTTGATTTTCTTTCAGTTCATACATTTCCTAGTGGTTGGATGCCACACAAATAAGCTACTTAAAAAATATATATATTAAAAAAAAGTCTTCCTCTAAAAGAAATGTCTTTGATCCTGGATGGGCACAACAAAAAAAAAAACTAATCCTAATATCCCTGTGTAGAGCCACAATCTAATTATGTGTTGTATAGAATATCTTCTAAAAACAAAACTGTAAGTGAAAATATTGATTGTCCCCGAGCAACAAATCACATCAATGTAGCCCAATTTATGAAATGAAATTCACGGTCAAAAATGTAACCTAAGCAGAGCCCCATTTCATTCCCAAATCAATTTGTCGACGTTTCAGCCACAGCCAACTGTTCTGTAGCTTCCAGATTTATGCCAGCTTCACTTTGAGACTAAAATGTGAAATTACTCGTGAGAGTCTTTGACATAAAGAATTGTGATATAAACGCACATAACTGTATCAATCAGATCTAAGTTGTATCTAGGGATCGTGGACATACGTGATTTAACGCCTTGCATTTAATTGTATTAATAAAGGCGTGTGAGAGCTTTTAACCCAAAGAAAAATCACATCTCCAGTTATCTGATCCAGGATCAGCACCACGGACAGCGACCTGGTTGTGCTTCAGCGCCACGGAGAGAGCCAGCAATACACGAAGACAGTAGCGTAGTGTACACAGCAGGGCACAGGCTGCACGTACTGCAAATGCACACATAATAGAGGAAACGTGTAATAGGTGGGAAGAAAGTAAGAGTCGATCAAACAGGAAGTAAGCCAGTCCAGCGTAAAGACGCCCAGATGGATTCTCAATCTCAGCCCATCACGGCAGAAATGAGAAATTTGAGTGAGTGTGAGGAGGCACAGCCCTGGTGCTAATAAAGGCCCGTGGTCGAGTTAAATCAGGCCTTGTTTTGAGCCTTTTGTCTGTACGTGACGGTCTCACTGTATGACTCACCAACCCTCTCGAGCACACAGCCTTGTGTTTGTCCCCCTCTGTCGGCGAGCCTGGGAACTGCAGGGGCCGTTTCAAACCAGCCGGCGACGGTCAAACAGGCAGACAGGGTGCCTACAAATAGCATCGATTGTTTCGTTCTGGGAGATAACGAGCAGAAGATCAGGGAGACGCGGGATAATGCGGAGTTACACAGGAGAAAAGATTATGCAGGAACATGCAGATGGAAAATCAGTTTGGAGAGGGATCCACAGAGAGTCAAATCAAGAGGCATTATTCAAAACAAGACATGCCATGCTAGTGAATGCTAGCTGATGCTATAAACCTAACAAACATCGGTGTTCCCGGCCTTTATTTTCAGAATTAAGGCTTATTACCGTCCCAGGTTACCATTAGTATTAACTCAGCAATGTGGTATTTGCAGTAGAATACATAAGTAACTTTAAGGCCCCATCAAACAGAAACTTCCTTATATAATTTATCAGGTAAAATAATGAACTTCAAAATCTCAACTTTGAAATAGTCCTTTAAGTGCTCAGAAAATGTCACTGATAGTTAGAGCGATGCTAGCAGCTCTGTGAGGCTGTTAGACAGCAGTGGTTTGAACTAAAAGACGAATGTCAGCATGCTAACATGCTCACAATGACATAGATATAATGTTTACCATGGTCACTATCTTAGATTAGCATGTTAGCATGCTAACATTTGCTAATTAGCGCAAAACAAAGTACAGCTGAGGTGGGAATGTCATTTGTTTTGCAGGTATATGGTCATAAACCACAGTATTGAATCATTTCAATAAGGGAAAACCTTTACCTTTAGATGATGGTGCTGCAGGAAAGGTGGTGGTGGTGGGGATCATCAAAGTAGGCAGGATTCAACATCTGGAAACTGAATTTCTGTACAAAGTCTTGTATCAATTAGTAAAATGTTGAGACATTTCACAAGATTATTGAAAGATTTGACCTGCTGGTGGTTTTACATGAAAATTTAGCAAAAAATCACCAAAATCATTAGGATGTTATCATCTGTGCAGAATTAATGTCTCTACCAAATTTCATTGCAATCCATTCATAAATTGTGTCACAAAAAATAAAAATGTCAACCTGCTGATTGTAGTACTGTAAAGGGGAAAGTAAGGGGGTCACCTAAGTCATAATGAGTCGTCCTCTGGGGACCATGAACATGTGTACAAAATGTCAATCCGTTCAGTAGCTGTTGAGAATTTAGAGCCATGCTGCAAAAACGTGGCTAAAAAGCTGCTTGTGATGAACAGCCATTGGAAAAATGTTTATGTATAAAACATGCTTTCATACCTTCACTCATTTCCATGTTAATCCCATTGTCTTCAGCTCTTCTAACTACTATTCTAAGTCATTACTGGTCCCACACTCAACACAAGGCCTCGGATCAAACCACACAGCAGCACAATGCAGTAATTGGTTTCTGTGTCCAATTTCTGTTTAATCAATAACCTGTCAGCCACCGGTGGCTGAGGGGATACATAACAAACATCCAGCAGACTCATCTTCACAGGAGCCATTTCCAGATGGGTGCCTTCCTCTCCCCGCCGCAGTGTGGCCATCGCACCGGCTCCGTCCACCATTTCCCACGCATTACATCCAGTGCATCAACACAAAGGCCCTCCCATTCAGAGCCCCTCAAGCATGAATACAGAGCCAAAGACAAATTAAAGCGTGGGTGGTTAGGCTGTCTGAATGCTGGCAAATGTGCTTGAGAATGACCAGTCAAAAGATCAAGTGGATAAATAGGACGGGAGAGAAAAGTGTTCTTGGCATTGGTATTTTCCCTGCAACACATCACACAAACAGAAAACCAAACAATTCTTGTTAAACCAAATTTTATATACTTCTAAATTGAGTTTAATTCAAAATGATCTGCAGCTAAACCTGCAAATTTGTGAATCAAATACTTTAATTTTTATAAAATTCTGTAGTTCAGAGATGTTTAAGAATTTGAGGTAATTATTCTTTAACTGAATGGGTAAAGGGAGAGGGCAACTGGAACCGTTAGTTTCCTAAGACAGAGTGAGATATTTGGACACCATTTACTATTACTGCAGATAAAGTTCATTTGGTGCTGCAAAATAAACTAGAACCAAATACGTAGAAGTTATAGATCCAGAAATGCAATTTCCCTGACTTGCCACTGCTATAAAAAAACAATTACAGAAATCACTGACGCGTGAACATTGTAATTTGGACCAAATAAAATCCAATTTCCCACTTTGTGAGGAATGACACTGCTTGCAGAGAGGGCATCAGAAGAAACAGAATTAGATCTGAAAGTCTAAAGCCAGACATGAAGACAACATTTTTCAGTTCGTTAGGGTTCCAGTTTTATTGTTTCATCATTATGAGTTGATGAATTAAGACATATCAAAAGACAGAAGTCATCCAGTGAAACTCAGAGATTGAGAACCTTCCCAACAGCTCAAAGACTTTTAATGCTGCGTGGTACATGCAATAGTAAGGCGTTTAACAGCAAGAAGACATTAATGCCATGTAAAGGTTCCAGTTTTGATTTAGAAAAGTTACACATTTGAAGGCCCCCTGCTTTAATAACCATTGTTACCAGCCTCAGTTTCCTGTCACAAGTGGCTCAGTTAGGCAATAATAATAATAATAATAATAATAATAATAATGACTTCACTGCCAGTGTTGCTGAAACCTGCTGGCACACAATCATAAGTTTTGCTATGAACTTATTTCTTGTCACATTACAACAAAGAAAATAGGATCATGTAAAAAAGGTCACAGTGTCACATGATTGTCTTCGCAGTACCGATGGCAGCGAACTGATGTGAGTGCACAACCGAGCGTTTATTTCTTTTCAGGAGTGTAAAGCTTCAGCATCATTCGTCATGGAAGAGTAGGAACACGCACGCAAGCGAGACAACAAACCCACACATAACCCTATTTATTAAGTCTTTCAAGTACCAAAGCACACATACAGGCGCACGCACGAAGCCTTCCCATGTCTCTCACTGGTCCTTGTCATGGTTAAGGGCCCGGTTAACAGCTGAAGGAACAAAGAGAAGAAAAAAAACAAAACACTATTTTTTGCACAAATGTAAAAATGGACTCAAAGAAATAATGAATTATTGTATTTGAGGATGCATGTTTACAGTGTGAAGTGTGAGGTCAGGGCTGGGCAATCAAAAAGTTACCCAAACAAACATTATGACTCTCTAGCTGACGTCATTTCAGTCTATAAAGTTCTATAAATGAATTCCTTCATACAGGCTGCCACACCCTGCTGTGTGGGTTCACCCGAAGTCATCATTTATGATGTTTTTGTTTATTGTTCAATACATATACATAAATAAAAAAAGGGATTCACTATATGGACTGAGAATATTGTGCACAGGCGTATTTAATAAGATACAGTTTATTAATAATTATGGAGGTACATGTGGCAATTAACTGCCCAGCCCTTAGTGAGGCGATGATGCTGCAGTACATACAGTATGTGAATGTGGCTGTACTTGCATGTATACTGTAGTTGTCTCACCCTCCTTTGTGACGGTCTCAGTTATGCTCTTAGCCTTGGCACTCAGATCGCTGACCACATTGTCCATGGCAGCCTCGTGTTTCAAGAAAAATGGCCGGATCAGGCGGTTGTACAAGATGTCAGAACCGTTCCACGTCACCGGAGCCATGCACCATATCAGGAACAAACACTGGGGAGGGAGCAGAGGGCAGACCTTCAGATGTAATGATGATGTGTCATCTGCGGTTTCTTTATCTTGTGTGATAACACACTGAGTAACTTTGGATTTTACACTGTTTTTGGAAACAAGCAATTCGAAGACATCATCATGGGTTTTAGGAACTAGTGACAATTTCCCAAAGTTTTCATCATTTCGACATTTTATAGGCCGACTGATCAATCAATTAATACGTTTTAAAAAGCCCTAAAATACACAACCTTGTGCCTTGAAAAAGAGAGTTAACATTTCTGCTGAAATATGAGCTGCTGTATTGTTGTTGTGTTACATAACAGGCCTAAGATAATTGAGGCATTGTTTACTAATCCTATTTTTGTTTATTAATCCTGTTTTTGTTTATTAATCCTGTTTTTTCAGGATTAAGTTTATTCACTAAAATCAAACCATTTTAATGAAAGGAAGCAATGCTGATTGTGGTAATTAGGCCAGAACAATAGATGCTGAGGTGACTTTTTCATAGCTGAAACAGGGCTTTCTGATTTGTGGGGTCACTTTGTCTCATAGCGACAAACTCATCTCTCAAGTTAAAAGGGGACATGAAATGGTGAGAAATATTTCTTTCTGTAACTAATTAAACTAAACTAAACCCAAGTTATATACTAACTGTGCACAGTATGTACTAATCTTTAGAGTATATAGATTTAAGTTAGTACAGGAAAAACATTGATATCAACATACTTTATGGGTTTAACAACATCCTTGTCTCACCACTATTTGCAATTCAATGTGTTCTGCGGCGGTGAGTCGCTCTTCTCTTTCTTCTGCACAATGCATTGTGGGACAGCAATGTCTATCAACAGTACACTCAAAAACCTTTGTGTGCATGCTGACATTTCTGACTATACTTTATGTTGTCACTTTTCCACAGGGAACATACTACATGATCAAAACCTGCTTATAATGAATATGGAGTTGGGACACAGCAGCTTCCTTATTGTGGCGTTACAGGACAAGTCCACAAGAGTGCGCTGTTGGAAAGCTACAACGCAGAGGCCCAAAGACATCAACACTCATGTGATTCAACACTGTGTGACTGTGGTTTCACAGTGAAAGCAGACTTACGTCAGTCGCCCATACAGAAACACCCTTTGAACTAAAAGGTCCGCCTACCTTGCCAGCATAGTAAAAGGGGAACCAGAAGAGGAAGATGTCAGAGAAGGCCTCGACGATGCTGAAGAGTCCATAAACCACCCAGTAGGTCAACCACTGAGTGTCATCCTCCTTAATATTGCTCTCGATGGCCTTAATACTGAAAGAAGAGGAAGATGATTCAGGAGACTGATGAGGTCACAATTTAAACAGTACATGAATATTAAAAAAGGCACCGAATCTGAACTGCGGGTGCATTTAAAAAAGGTACACTGTGGAGTGTTTGAGAACCAGCGGCACTGTGGGGCAAAGTATTGATGAAAGTGCCAGCATCTCACTCGAGGACGCTGATTAAATAAAGAAATCACTTGAAAAAGGGCTTTCAAAAATCTTTATGGAGGCAGGAAATGTACTAAGTATGTTCATTAGGCCTGAAGTATACACGCAGTGTGAGTTGGCGAACAACAATGTAACCCGTTTATGATTAAAAACATCCACAGGGGACCTTTGAGCAGCATTTAAAGGATAGGTTCAGATTTATATGGGTGTCAGTGTTGTACTTAGTGCGTCTTACAACACTCACACAGCCACATGTACAATGAACATCTTATTGACCACTAATCATTCCTCTTAATCCCTTCCTATTACAACTCCAACGCAAGTAATGGGGGGCAAAATCCAGAGTCCTTGCTCTGTGCAAATAGCATTCAGAAGTTAAGCTCGAGCCGATATGACGCCTCACTAATCAGAGTTAGATTTTTAGTACAAAATACTTTTATTTCTCTGACAGCATTTTCCTTGCTGAGCAGCAGAGCAGAGAACTATTTTATACAAAACATTTTTTTAATGAAAACACAACTAGGAAGAGATCACTTTACAGCCAGTAAGGAGAGGGGAAGTCATTTCAGCAATGAAGTACAGTTGAAAAATAAACTGTCAATTTCAGTAGTCCATAAAGTACAGACATTAAAAGTAAGTTCCCTTCTCGGTTGAAATACTAAAATCAAAATGGGTCTTTTTCACAGCACGCATTCTGACATGCCATAGCAGGAAAAGCACAGGTGTAATCAATGACATTTAATAATTAACAATGGCTGCATTTTATTTAGATGGATCATTTCCAAAGTGCTGCTATTTTGCACACTGGCTGACTGGACAGAGCTGTAATTATAGATAAACCTTTTCCTTCTAAGAATCAAAATGTCTACCGGTTGGCACTGAATTTTGTATTAAAATATACGTATTAAAATGCTTTAGATTTTCCACACAGTGTTGTTTCAGCATTTACTTTATACATACGAGAAATATGCTGGATAGGCAAAGCCAATCAGGTTGCAGAGCAGGGAGGCTCCATATCCAAACAGAAGATACAGCCCGACAAAACTCAGAGCACCTGTAAAAGAGAGAGGCGGTGATGTGGGAGCAGAAGGCGGGGCAGGCCTCCAGGTTATCCAGTTAACAAACACGTCTAATAATGTCAAGCCACATTCATTTGTCGTCAGCAGAGTGTGTCTGATAGCAGGATGTCGGGACAGAGACAGTACCAGGATTAGGAGGAGCACTGAACACAAGTCAAACACTTATAATTACATTACATTTAGATTACATTTAGGCATTTAGCAGACCCAGTCCGTGGAAGAGCTGACTTTTAATCCAAAGCAAGATCACAGATGCCATCGGTTTTCTATTACTTAAAACAGAATGTGTATTATTGTCACAGTGTATGTGTAATGCGCAAAGCAATCTTAACAGATGCCTTTAAATACAAACAGGGATTTCCACATATAATGTATATACACTTTGCTCAAAGTAACCGTTTCATTTAGAGCTGAAATTACTGGTCAATTAATCAGTAATGCAATCGATGGTTAAGGGAAACTCAGAGGATTTGATTCCTGCCTTTGTCCCAAATAATAGCAAACTGAATATCTTTGGGATTTGGATGGTTGGTTGATTAAAAACTAACAATTTCCCACTTTTCACACTGTGCTCTGGAAAATTATAAAAAGGGCCATTTTTCTGACATTTTATAGCCAAAGTGATACATTGAGTAAATAATTCCCAGATGAATCGTTATGTTAATCATTTATGTAAATGTATGAAACACCTCTAAATATGCCGGTAATGTACAACACCATCTTTAACTTTGACCTTAATAATAAACATATAATTGAAATTACACATGTCCAACAATGTCAACAAAAAACGGAACATTCTAAACCTCATTTGTACCTAATAAAGTGGCCGCTGAGCTTATAGGATGTTGTTTTACAGGGTTATGTTTTCAACAACACACACGGACAAAAACTCTGCAGAGACGACCAGCTGACCTGAACTGTATGCTGCTTTCTTTGAACAATAACACTTTGGCTGCGTTGCTTAATCCCCCAGAGGCTTAAACAGCTCGCTGGTTAGCTCGCGGCGAGATGCTGACTTCAAAGCAAATACACTGCAGTCTGACCAGCCATTCTAGCTTATTCCTTTCTTCCATTTGGGAGTGATCTCTCCGCGGTTGGAAGGCCTAACCCTCAAGCAGCTGCCAAATATCATTCAAACTTAAGCAAAACTGGTGATAATAAATTCAGCTACCATAAATTCAATGCACACAATGAAGTCACACAGCAAAGAGAGCACTAAAGGCCTTTGATGCCGTTCTAACCATTGCCTGCTCTTTACATCTCATTTGTTTGTCCCCGCTCATATACAAATTGTCCATGCAATTCCCAGTTTGCCCGTCCCTCTCCAACAAAGGCAAAAACTGGAAGAACTGGTTGGAATGGAAGAAGCCCCTGAACATGAGCAGACACTCCTAAATGGACAGCAACTCTTTACATAGGGAAACCCTAAACTGACACACAATTAGTCAGTGATGAATAATAAAAAGCTGACTTCACACACAAAACATTTTCAAACTGGCACACCATCTGGCTCTAAACTGCGAGTAAGCAACTCCTGAACTTTTCTAAAATGAGAAATGCATCCATTTGTCGTACCATGAAAACACGTCGCTCTCACGGAAAAACTAAAGGGCACAAAAGCCATTTCAAAGATGTGTAATCATGACGGCCGCTCGCCCAGTGGAAATGAGACCTCCCTACTCCAGTCAGCACACCAGTCTTCACACTTCAGAGTGTCACAAGAGTCAGCATAAACATGAGACGTTTCTCAGCCGACAGATTAAAAGACGCCACTTTCCAACTCCGTTCAAACGACATGCCCACATCAAGGAAGATTACAACATAACGTTAACAGTAGTGAGGCAACAGGAAGGAATTTCTTCCATGTAATGCGATCCGTTATCAGCGGTCAGGTTTGTAACAAGCGTGCAATGTGGCCAAAGTATGAATGGCTGTTGCCTCACTAACAAGACACACAATAACGCAATCAGTCTTTGTTTTGCAAGGTAGTCTGGTTTGGTGTGGTGGGGCGTGAATAAAAACATGTTTTAACAGTATTTCAGTTCAGATCTGACTGAGCTTTACCTGACACCAACTGAATCTGATCAACTGCCATTTTATGATCATGTGATCATTTTATTAATAAAGAAATGACAAAGATCTGGCCTCTTTACCTTTATGAAACTTCTGGGTAGAGCCAGACCGATACATCGCCTGACTTATATATTATTTTTATATATTGGTCCATATTAGCTTATCACAGAGACATCAGTATATGTAAGAAATGTCAGCTGATTAGCACCAAGAAATTGCAGTACATAAATGCCAAGACACTTTTGGAGATGTATTTTCATTATCGACTGCTCTCCCGGTTGTTTTCTTGATAAATCGTTTGTTAAATAAAATAGCTGTCCATCCTAGTTTCCCAGACCCCAAGTTGACATCTTCAAATGTCTTCATTTGTTGGACCAAAAGTCCAAACCCCAAAGATATACATTTTACATACGATTTACAATCATTAAAATCAGAAAGAAAAGAGCACATCTTTAATCAATGGATGCCATTTTGCTTTTAAAAAATTACTCAAATGTTTATCTATTATCAAGATAGGTACCGGGTAATTTTCTGCTAATCCCCCAATCAACTGATCATTTCAGCTGTAGTTTTGAGCCTGTTTCCGTTTGTCCACACAAGTTCCACGTTTATCTTTCAGCAGTTTAAAGTCTCACTTGGCACACGTTGCACATTGGTTGTTTAAATGCATCCCCACGCAACGCTGTGAACACACATCTGTGCAGATCAATTCTGATCAGACAGTGGGTTTTGAATGTAGGTCACCCTGGCTAAAGTGCTTCCTGTAGATGAGTGGCACAATAGACAGAAGCTGACAACACATCCAGAGGTGTCTCGCCTTTATTGACATCTACTGTGCAAACTCACAACAGAAGACGTGTCAAAACACAACTCCTGAAAGCTAACTTAGGCCGGCTGAAGAACCAGGCATCCTAGAATCTCCTGCCTTGGCACGGGATATTTCAAGACGTGATAAAAATACCCTTGGGACCAGCTGCTGGCCCGGGGATATCAGACGCAGTTCATTTCGACAGCAATAGTTTGAAATAGGTGTGTGTAAGGAGGATTATATACCAAATCTAATCTTGTAATGCAACATAAAGGTCTGAGCTGGATGAACTTTGGTATTTGAGAAGGGTAATAACTGAGCCAGCTAACAGTGCCACAGGATATGAAACCACACTGGAAAGTCAAGTACTCTTGCAACAGTGAGACCACAACCGGCTGCCAGTTGCAGTGAGTGGCAGCTAAAACAGCTAATGCTGGCTTGTTTGCTAGCTAAACGTGAAAAATGTAGCTACTTTTTTTTTTTTTTAAGGCGACCCCCTAAGCATGACAGTATTGTTTCCAGTATTTGAAAGTAAGTTGAAGCAAGTTGAAGTCATTCATTTTCTTTTCACCGAGCCGTTAACATACCCAAAGCGATATACTCTCTCTTCACTCCCGTTTTTTCTTCCAGCGTCGCCAACTGATCTGTCACAAAGTTCTTCTCATGGAGCACAGTCACGAAGCGCTCCTTAAACTGACTCATTTTCGGGCTTTCCTGAGCCTGTGGCCGACACCAAACGCACAGTAAAACAAAACAAATGTTAAATGTGAAGCTTGAGGTATTTATGATAAAATAAGGGGTTATTTTACTAACCGTAGTTTGACAATTTGCCCGAAAACTCGCCGCTGGCTGCTGGCTGCTGACTCCGCCGAGTTGCGGTGGCAGGAGGGGGAGGAGTTCGAAAGTTACACGCTGACCAATCACAGAGCTCCGGTGAGTAACGTTTACTGCAGCAGGTGATTTAACAACGGTTTGCGCTCAAGGCAATGGTGGAAGAAGTCCTGTTTGAGGTCCTGGATCAGCAAAAAATAAATGAAAATAACACGCTCAGACTTGTTTGATCTGCTTGAAATTTCATGAGTATTTCCGAAGTATTCTTGTAAATATGATTTTGAAACGATGACATGTTTCAGAAGTACACTAACAGACCAGTCACTACTTCTGTCTCAGGTGCAGAGTCCCCCAGCTGTTAAACATTTATTTTAATACAATGGATTTGTGCTTTATCTCAGGACATGTGACAGTACTTTTTACACAGCGCTGCCCTTTACCCCAGCTAAATCCTCAAACGTGAAGTCTTTTTGTGGTTTGTGTGTTTTTAAAGTCTCTAAGGCTTAAGTGACAGAAAGGTATTGTCATTGTGTAAGATAACACTTCTTTGTCAGTGAATGACTTTTCTAAGTTGATGGAATATTTCCTCATTTGGTGTTATAACAATGCTTTTTTTTTGGCCATTTCCCTATTTTTGTCCTTTGCAAGTCCAGTTTATGGCAAAGGGAAAATACACACACACACACACACATATATATTCTCTATACTGTAAAAATGTAAACCTTTACATTTAGTATTGTTTAAATATGTAGACAGAAAAATGTCAGACATATTCTGGGGTTTATGATAAATGTGGACATCCACCAGATGTTAAGTTACAAACAAACAAATTGCTAAACAGATTGATAAATAAATAAATGTAATACATTTATAAAAAGGTAACAGTTGGTAAATTAACTTGAAACTGAAAACCAGCAATGTATAAATATAGACACATTACCAGTATACAAAGCATATTTAATATGCTGTTTTGTTTTAAAAGAAATGTGCCTGTACTTAACCAAACCACCTCAACCCGTGGTCCATTTAGTAGTTGTTGTGGACCTTTTAATCACATCTCATGATCTTCATCCGCGGATATAGTTTGCTTAGTTTAGAAGTTAAAGTGGCACTTTAATACATTTTTGTACATGATTGCTCAAAAGTTTTGAATTCAAAGTTCCTTTCTATACCCGTATACCAATGAATTGATGAACATTTCCATTAGATAAAGTCTAAAAGTTACTGATATGCGGGACTCTGCTGCAAATAACACATCAACCGATGAATGTCAAAAAAACTTAATTTCTGAAGAGAATACAGAGGTCAATTTATATTCACGAGCTCTGTTTGCATATTTATTTTTCTGCTGAAGCATCTGAAAAAAGAGATTGATAGTTAAGGACCGAAAACAAAATCAATCTCATGTCAATATGAAGTTGTTGTGAAGCTAAAGCGCCAGCAGAGGGAAGCCTCCACGTATTTATGATTCCAATTGGCGCTGGGAAACAGCAGAGAGATGAGGAACAGAAAGTCTGAAGTTTCTACTTGTGAGTAATCTGTCCACAGGAAGGTGTAAGCAATAGACACGCCACCTCATCTCTCCATTTCAGTTTCACAAGAACAGGTGTACCCAAAAAAATATTTTGCATGACTTTTATGCATCACTGCTCCCAGAGTTTAAGTTCTGATGTCACAGAGAGTCTGAACTGTTTCATGCACTCACACTGAAACTGCACCAGGATGATGTTGCCACTAACTTTG
>JAVQJD010024997.1:0-15184 GCA_036023655.1 Nannoperca australis | reverse complement strand
GGGTTAAAAGCAGAGGACAAATTTCATCGTGGGACGCAATTTGCATGTGCATGCGTGTGTTTGCAGTGTGTTTCACATATGATCATTAAAAGTCTGACCTTCGTCTGACCTTAATTATTAAAAAAATTATTATTATTATTATTATTATTTAACATAAATGCCTATTGTTAATAGGTAAATCATCAATACTGCACACCACTGCACTCATGGTCTAACCAAATAAGCACAGATGTGTGACCAGTGGGAACACTGTAGAACATGCTGGAAGAATTTCCACTACACCTGCCCCCATTGGACACTATGGTACTTACTGATAGAACTACATAGCAGACTACTTAAATACGATGCCGAAAAGGGCGAGATTTCTGGATTTTTAGTCCCTGATATGGTTCATGCTGGAAATATACTGGGTCCTACACTTCCCATAATGCAGCTCAACAGCATCTTTCAGTAGGCATAACTCCCTGTTCTCTCAAACTCCACTCTCCACATGTAATAATATAAAAACTTAATTCATAGATTTAGCTGATTAAATGATCACTCCAATCACTGACTTGATTGTGGTCACACAAGTAAGTCAGCTATCCTTCTGATCCTGATTTGAACACACTTCTTCAGCGATCTGTGACAGATGTGTCGGTGCTCAATGGGGTTGTGTTGCACATTGTGACTACTTGTCATCTTTACTTTGCATTTCTTATTTCTTATGTGTGACATGACCTTTAGTAAGATAGCAGTTTAATAGCAGTTTAATTTTTTCACGAATTTTTCCACATTTTCTTTATTTAGATGTTTCACTGTAACATTTCTCTCATACACTAAACCAGCACAACTAGACAAGAGAAGACAACAATACTGCAAAACGACAACTACTTGACACAACAGCACACCTCTCCTCCAATGTGAAATAGACTTCTCTAGATTTACCTCTAAATTGTTGTTGATTTCACTCGCTTTCTTGCTTTCTACTGTTTATTTCTTCATGATGATGATGATGATGATGAAAATGAGCACCAGTGTACTCCCTGCAGGATGGGAGAGGAATATCCATGGCACAAAGCACACATGCAGAGCAAATCCAAAAGTCCAGGGTAGAATGGCCACCAGAGCATTTACATTTTAGACAGCATTTCCTTTAGTGGAAAGGATTTCTACAGTATGTGAGTAATGGAGGGAGATTACCATGATCAGTTTGATGGTTCAAAATCTAAATGTTGGTTTTCACAGCAGACTTGTTATATAGAAGGGAATTTACAAATGTAATTAATAACATTAATTGCATGGTTTAAATCATATTTCCTGGTAATGCCAGTAAAAAGCATGGACAATAGCAGGGCTTTGGTGGGTTGGGGACTGTAGGTACTCGTACAGTCAAACAATAGCATTAATGTTATAAGTGACACATTTTCCTGCTGTGACATGTCAAAAGATTCTCTGTGACTAACGACTACCGGGAATGGGAATAGGTGAATGTAATTATCTACCTGGAGAATAGAGCACCAGTAGTACTCTGACCCTGATGACTGCAATAACTTTCCACAGACATTGTTCTGCATGATCCAACGAGTGATCATCCACTGAATTTAATTCACAAGTTATCACATTTCCAGAGCATCTGTTATTGTTATAGTAGTTGTAGTATGATGGGATCCTCTGATATGATGCATTTACTCACTCCTCAATCCAGTTTATATAGTAAAGTAGAATAGGGTTGTGTGTTGCTCCACAGTGCAGTTGCCCAAATCCACAGATTGATTTTTAGATCAACGTAATCTTAATATATTTTTAACTTTGAAATTCTTTTTCTGTGACATTTGCGTGACTGTCCATGAGGAGGCAGTGGTGTCTCCTTGCTGGCAGCCTGCATTGGGACTTTCACAGCTGCAATACTGCTGCAAGCATGGTGGGGGAAAGAGACTGGCTTCTTCTCACCTCTCCAGGGATTATCTGGCTCCCTTTGGCCACTGTGGGGTGCTATAATTTTTTCCACCAAGTTGGTTGTATGTACAGTATATCTGTATCGCTCTCCCCCCCTTATTTTGTGTCTGTCTGCGGACTACACTACACTTACCCTACACTTTTTTTACCCATACGATCCTGTGGGGCATGTGACAGAGGATCAGTTCTTTAATGGCACAAGTCATGGGTCATTAGATTTTTGGTGCCCTCAGGACTGTTGGAAATAGCTAATGTTATCACTGCGTTGTTATCTATCTCTATTTATTTATTTATGCAATGTTTGAAGAATGTCTGCATTCAGAGTGACAGCTTTGGTCATTTGCTAATAACATATTTTCATGTACGTTCGTTTAGATTTATAGTCTAAAAGCCATGGATAATGTCGAATTCTTTTAAGATTCAGTTCAATTCAATTAAGTTTTATTTGTATAGTGCAATATCATATCAAAGTTATCTCAGGGCACTTTTTCATATAGAGCAGGTATAGACTGTACTCTTTATATTTACAGAGACCCAACAATTGTTGAAAAGATTCCTCTTTATATAGGAACTATACTGTACATTGTATCTGTGAACTACGTTCTATGAGCATGCAGTTTATGGCTCATTCAGTCCTGTTGAACACTGAGAGGCTCAAGCTAATTGTCCATGTAGTGTAAATGGTAACACTTTATAATAAGGGGACATTAATTAACACATGTCAATGCAGTAATAAGCATTAACTAATGTTAAATAATGTACAAACATATTTAACCCAACTGTTGAGTGAATTTATGTTTATTTAAATACATGAATATAATTCTGTATCTATAAATGTCGTTTGTATTTGGACAAACGTTATGTTTTTACCTTAAGTTTCATTGAATGCTAGTACTATGAAAAGTTTAATGAATATGCACAAGTAATACATTATATGCTGGTCTTTTCTGTCATTGTGGTCATGTTAATAAAAAGCCCTCTGATGTAAAAAAAAAAGTTATCTGGGTACGGCATGGCAAAGAATACAACTGAAAGGATTTGCTTTAATAAAGTGTGGTTTGTAGATGCTGGCTAATACTTGGTCTGTGAAGCACACTGCCATACTGTACACAGAAAGAGGGAGGCTTAGCGTGTATATCTATGTGTTTATTCACTCACGTTGTGGGGTCTGACCTCCATTCTGGGTACCCTAAAGCTGGTTGGCCAGTGTGATGGAAATTTACTCTATATCCATATTAATCGTTATCATGATGACTTCATCTTTGTCTCTTCAGCATTCTTGCCATGAAACTGTCCTTCTGTCTCCCCTTGTTCACCCTCGAGAATTCATTCTGTTATGGAATTCCTTATTTGACTACTGAGTTGTTTTGGCTTTGCTACCTTCACATACTTGGCTTCCTTTAAAGACAGCTTTGTGGTGTGGAAGCAGTGACGTTCTGTTATGTCATAACTATATATATATAACTATATAACTTTAAGAGAGAGTAAGTTAGAGAAAGCACCAGAACAGGGTGGAGAGAGATAGATCAGCTCTGTTTCTGTCAGACGTCTTGCAGCTGTCCAACGTCACCACAGACTCCTGATAGACAGCCGCAACTGAGGGCCAAAAATAACCCCAGGGACCGGGCACCTACCAGTTCATGGTTGGGGGTGGGGGGGTATTGCTGCCAGTTAACAGGACAAAGAGTAAAAAGTAAGACAAGGAATTTAAATAAATGATAGGATCTGAGGCAACGAGTGTCAGTGGTGTTACTTTCAGATAAGGTTGTAGGTTTGATTTATATGTCTGTCCTTTTAAGACGTTTTATTTCTCAGTTGAAAAATTAGACATATCACCACCAACCCATTTTCGGCGTCTGTTGGTACAGTTCAAGAGGTGGACGGCTATTTTAGTGCCCTGGGTGTGGAATGTGCAGTTGTCATTGAAGAACATAGAGGACACAGAATAGTCTAGGAGATCCTCAACTACCCTGTCGCTGTATTTAGCTTCTCTCTACAACAACTCTTTTCTCACCACTCACTCACTCACTGTTCACCAGCATCCCAGGAACCTGTGCAGTTACCATGGAGAACGTGGCAATATTTGACTCACCTGGAAAGGGGAGGGGTCTGAAGGCTACCAAGGAGTTTTGGGCCGGAGATGTAATTTTTTCAGAGCCCAGTCTCGCAGCTGTTGTGTTTGACAGGTACAGTAATGATGCAATCTGTGGATGTGGGCACTCAATGGTGGGGGATGTGTTCAGATGTAGTGATTATGGGGATATTTGGACAGTGGAACAATTTATATATATATATATTTATATAGATTCACAATTTATCCACAATATCTTATGTTTTCCTGTTTTGGAAGGCCACAGAGTCTGATTTTACTGTGGTTTAATGATGTTATCTAATTTTATGGTTGCATTTTTACAGTATGTTACATCATCATGGTAATGTAATTTCATGTAGACAAACTGTGCCTCCAATCTATACAGCTCATCCTCAGGGGGGACTTTTTATTACATAACTGATTCTAAATAAGTAGGGGCAACATGAAAGAACAAGCACTGAATGACAATAACCTTCTCTGGAACAATCAGAAACAAAAAGTCACCCTGTTTATACTTGGAAAAACGGGATGGGATGCATCATTCTGCCACATTTTGCAGAACATCATCAGTGTTGTTTGTGAAAGATTGTGAAATGGACAAACTAACCACCAAATGTGGAAGACAAAACTGACAGAATACAAATGTGGATTTTCTTAGTTGTAATGTTCCATGGGTTTTAAAATTATGACTTTTAAAGACTCTTTTGAAAATATCTTTTCAGTTTATACAGAAGCTGTTGTTGTATGAGAAGGGCTGTAAAATTCAATAAAGCTACTAGCTTGCTAGCTTTTTTGAAACTACTTCCTTCTGCTGATGAAGACTGTGAGAAACGCTGAGTTGATCTGAACGATAATATAGAAAGAATGAATGTAACAAGATTTCAGCTGGTAGAAATACATGACAACTTTCTCTTGGGCTGTTCTATCTACAGTATACTTGTTACATGGCTCGTAACATTTTTGCCTTTTCTGTTTCCTCTCCTTTTTTGCAGTCTAGCAGAGCGTATTTGTCACAGCTGTTTCCGCAGACAAGAAAAGCTACAGAGGTGCGGCCAGTGCAAATTTGCTCATTATTGTGACCGAACCTGCCAGCGTGCCGGCTGGGCCGAGCACAAACAGGAATGTGGTGCCATCAAAACTTATGGCAAAGCACCGAATGAGAACATCCGGTAAGTGGAAGGAACAGGAATTAGGGAGTGAAGATTGACACATACTAAGAGTGTTTGATGAACATGAATGCATAGAGCATCAAGTGAGTTAGTGTCAATAAAACCATTAAACTGGTCTCGACATAATGTGTGCCTGATTTTATTGAGACCCTTGAAATCACGTCTTCTTCAATGTTGTTCTTTTTGTGGTCAGTTTGGTGGCCAGGATCTTGTGGCGCCTTGACAAGGAGGGGAGCGTGGTGTCTGACATGCAGCTGACAACACTGGATGAGCTGGAGGACCACATTGCTGACATGCAAGAGGATGATTTGAAGGACTTCAAAGTGGACATCCACAACTTCCTGGACTACTGGCCCCGTAACAGCAAGCAGCACACGATTGACGTCGTCTCACATCTTTTCGGAGTGGTGTGTGTTTATATGTGTTATCCCTTTATTGGCCATCCCTCATTTTCCTGTAGTGAGGCTATATAACCGTAAAATCAGGGGCTTTTTTCTTTAAAAGACAGGAGGACAGTGTTGAACCTACCCGTCGTCTCTAGTCTAGCCTCCCAGAGACAGAAACTACTGTGCTCAGTTATCCATGTCAACTCGTAAAAATCTAATATTTTTATGTTTACCACCAGCAATGGCTGACAAAGCAGTAAATACTAGTGGTAAACTCAGGTACGCTGATTAATACCTGAGTTTACAGCACGAGTTGTGCCATTTAACTATAATACTTGATGGACCGCTGACACACAATGTACCAGGAATCCTGTGCTTACCATGTGCAGGCTGCTATCAGCTAACAGTGAAGTTTACACACACAGCAGGGCAGATCATATGATGCATTTACCAATGACTGAGAACCCCCTGAAGGCAAATATCTGCCCAAATGAACCTTTAATCAATCCACCAAGGGTAGTGAATTTTAAGATCTACTAGCTGTGTCGTCCTACTGTTCTGAGGTACAATGTGGTTCCCAAACATTTTATATTATCAAATTGAACTCAAACTGTAATACTGTTTAGTTTGAATATGTTTGAGAGGCCTAAAGAAGTAATACTACCCACAATAAGAATGTAATTTGTGCAGCAAAAATATCCTGTTCATAATAATCATTTATCTGTGACTCTGTTTACAACAATTGAAACTATATATTGGTTTGATAAAGAAGCATTGCCTTATTTTTGTTCTTTGAAATTTGAGGAGACAAATGGGGAAAAATACTTATAAGTTGTTTTGTACATGATTTCAAAAGTAGATATCTGCATTGTCACAAACTCCAGTATTTTAACTGCTCTGTCTGCATGAATATTTGCCTCTTTCTCTCAGGTTAACTGTAACGGTTTCTCTGTAAGCGACCAGAGGGGCCTGCAGGCAGTAGGAGTTGGTCTTTTCCCAAACTTGTGTCTAGTAAATCATGACTGCTGGCCAAACTGCACTGTGATCCTCAACCACGGCAAGTAAGTAAAAAAACATGTTAGCTGAAAGCACTCTCCAAGTGATATTTGTACTTTCAAAAGTGTCTTTGTATTCAGATGAAAATGACTTTTAAATTTTAAATGCTCAATGTTTTCAAATATTGTGTTTACGTGCGGTTGTGTACTGTGTGTGAATGTGTGTCGGGTTGTATTTAGGGTAAAACTGCTTCCTGTTTGTCTTTCAGTCAATCGGCTGTGAATACTATGTTTCATTCTCAACGGAGGTGCGTTACCTCAGCCTAAGCCTTCTTTTTTAAGTGTTATTTATTAGAGCACCATTGAGATTAAGACATTAAATACTTACTCAACATATCATTACACATAACTGCCACCCTCCCTCCCACTTCATCCATTGTAGAAAGTCTTTGAAGTGCCCTTTGGTATGCTACAGTGCTTGATGCGACCTCAATACGTCTTAATGCTACGTGAATGCTCTAACCTTAATTTAGCGTATTTAGTATAACTTTAGTCTTTTAAGGGTTTTCTCTGCATATTTCTTCACATGCCAAAAGTTCATTTTTTCAGCCACACGTATTCATCTAACTGTTTGTCACGTCCACACAACTTTTTAGTTGTGTGTTGCGGTTTTTTCACACTGTGTGTCTGTCTGTGTGTGATCACACTGTGTCTGTCCATCACGCCAACACAAACACTGTAGTGTATTAGTAGATTCACTCATTTATAACGTTTGTTCCTATTAGTTCACCTCTCACATGTA
Source organism: Nannoperca australis (assembly GCA_036023655.1). Taxonomy (NCBI): domain Eukaryota; kingdom Metazoa; phylum Chordata; class Actinopteri; order Centrarchiformes; family Percichthyidae; genus Nannoperca; species Nannoperca australis. The sequence continues at coordinate 7,802 of JAVQJD010024997.1, read as the reverse complement.
ACACCAGTATAAAATATGACAAAACATTTTAACTAATTATTCATAATTATTTAATATTCAAGCCTTTATTTGCATTAGCATTTACTAAGTGTTGACAGCTTTGTCACACTTCTGTTAAAAGTGGAAAGAAATCCCGTTTTGTTTTGCTTGTTTGCAAAAATAAAACTATTCAAACGGGGAAAACAAATGAAACTAAAAGTTGGCCAATTTTTCATGTATAACATACTCTGCTGCTTTTAAGTTAACACGTGAATACTTTTAAACTTAGAATTTTGGCTTAAGTGTGAAATAATCTCTCTGATATTAATTAATATCCATTCTTTCAATCATTCAACTGGATTGACAGAAATGAAAGCCACACTATGGAACAGGGTTTCACCATCAATCAATAACTGTTAATGAGAGACTACATGAGTCAAACAACCCAAGCTTGAATTAAACTGTTTCTCTTCCTCAGGATTGAGCTGCGTTCTCTTGGTAAGATCGCAGAGGGAGAGGAGCTCACAGTCGCATATGTGGACTTCTTGAATTTGTCGGAGGAGAGACGAAGACTGCTGAAAACACAATACTATTTTGACTGCACATGTGAGCACTGCAAGAACCACATCAAGGATGATCTGAAGATGGCGGGAAGGGAAGAGAATGGAGTCAAGGTTTGTTAAGTTGATTTTATTGTTGCTTTTCATGAAGCGGGAGAACGATTTCTATACTGCCCAAGGCAAAAAGGACCAAACCCTCTTGCTACATTTAGTACTGACATGGGTGATACGGACTGACGGGAAACATGAGTAGCAGAGCTACAGTGACTATTTTAAGCAAAGATAACTCCCATTGGATTCAGCTTCCAAACTGTGCCTATGTGCGAGCATTCGCACATGCGTTTAAGAAACAGTGAGGTAGAGAAATGAAATGAATTAATTTAAACTTTATTTACTAATTTTTTCAAGGCCATAACTGTATTTAAATGTTTTATCACATACCAGGAATTATGATCTTATCTATTTTATATCATTTACAATTTACATGCGCACATTTTACTTTTTAATAATGTGAGATGTGTAAATCAATCATGTCACACTTTAAAAAGTGTGTCAGTTCAATGGCCTTAACAATGATGGCTTGATAGTATTGGAATCTGTGAAACTTGAGGCACTACACTTTTGTCGGTGCTACAATTACCAGTGTGGGAGTGTGTGTGTGTGTGTGTGTGTGTGTGTGTGTGTGTGTGTGTCATTGTAGAGTAGATTGTTTGTATGTCAGAAGTTGTAAATAGCATGTCACTCACTCTAAGTGTAGAAGTCTGGCATATTGACCAAAACTGTATTGTATGACTTGGCTGCCTAATAATAACCATAATAACAAACACATTTTGTTTTAATCAAATAAACATTGATTAAATAAACATTTAAGTGTTGGACAGAGCCCATTCAGGAGGTCAAAGGTCTTCTCAAGATAAAAATGATTAGGCTTCCTTGATAACTTCAAGGAAAATTTGCGTTGTCTTTATTTTATTTCTCTTAAAGAATTTTGACTGAGCATCTTTCATGGTGCATGTCATTGTCAGTGTGTTGATACTTGAGCAGTGGTTCAACTCAGTAAAATGTAATCGCCACCCATCTTTAACTCTTAGCCTTCAGAGGAGCAGGTGAAAGAGGCAACAGATTTTTGCTATCAAATGCTGGAGAAGATGGACAAGGCTCGACTGAATGGTGACTACCATGAGGTATTGTATCAAATGACCTACGACACCAAATGCAAACCAGATTAAGTTGCTCCAGATAGAGGATGTTTCCATATTTTTAAATGTTTTTCTCTTTATGTTGGCTTTTTTTCCCTCTTCAGGTGGTAAAAATCTCCAGGCAGTGCATAGAGAAAACAGAGCCGATTTTGGCTGACACTCACATCTACCTGCTGAGGATGTGGAGCACATTAAGTGAGGTGCAAGCTTACCTGCAGTACTTTAATGACGCTGCAGAGTTCTCTCGCAAAATGGTGGAGGGATACATGTGAGTACAAAGATACTGGGCCGTCTGTTCCGTTACACATGAGCATCATATCCTATCCCAAGTCTTCAGAGTGAACAATGTATTAAATACTCAAATAAAATCTCTTCCCCTGATAGAAAACTGTACCACCCAAACAATGCTACTCTCGGTATGGCTGCTATGCGGACGGGAGTGACTCATTGGCAAGCTGGGGAGATAGAGGTTGGCCACGGGATGATCTGCAAGGCCTATGCCATTCTCATGGTCACCCACGGCCCTACACATCCCATCACCAAGGACCTAGAGGTAAACACTTAATAATTTAAGCTTTTCTTTGGCTCTTCAAAAATTTTATTTTTAGGTTAAATTTAAGTTGAAGTTGGAGAAATAGGTGGCAGACAGCAAACAGGTTGTTCATCTCATTTTGGATACAGTTGAAATCACTGATGTTACCAGTTTCCATTGATAGCAATATTAAAACTGCTATAATAAAAAAGAAATTATGTGGAAACCATAAGAAAATGTGAAGGGGGTGGCTGGTAGTGATGAATTATAGATAAGAATTATCACATTAATCTGTCGTTACGAAGCTTTACACAGTCATAGCTTGTTTAGCTGTACGACCCACAACCTTACTGTTGTATTTTCAGCCACAGCGGGCAGCTGTTTACAGCACACTTTGACCCGAAGTTTGAGCTGTAGGGTTCTTTTACAAAGTGTCTTAAAGTCGTACTTAAGAACTGGCCAGGTTACAAGCCTTATTGTATACTATAGCTATCTCGCGCGGTAACATTTTAAGCGCCTACGTTTCCTTCCTGATATTTCCGCAGGCGATGCGTGTGCAGACAGAGATGGAGCTGAGGATGTTCAAGCAGAACGAGTATGTTTACCACAGTATGAGAGAGGCAGCTCTGAAGAACAAACCAATGACCATAATGCACGAACCCAGGTCGATGGAGGAGGGGATCAAGAATCTGTTCCACCGGAGAAAGTAATCACTGCAGTCAAACGATTAAGAAAACCATCCTATTGTTTACTGTTAAGTTTTAGTGTGTCTACACGTTTAGCCCTATGATTTTCTGTATCACATTTTTGTAGTTACTTTTCATTAAAATCGTGTCAACTTGTTCATAAAAAAAAAAAGAAATACTAATTTGTGAGAAGACTTTGCAGTCACTGCAAGCACCTGTGCCGCTATTGCTCATTTTTTCCATCAACACTTCAGGCATGCTCTTTGACAGATAAAGCAGGTACACTTTACCCTTCAATAATCGTAATTGTTTTGGTGTACGATAGGACTGCATGATTATGTTCTCATGGTGTACCACAGCAGGTAATACATTACCAGACCGTAATCCATTAATAAACTTTTGAACCCACTACCAAGCCAAAAATGTAACCTCTTGCACTTCTTTCAATGCCAACCCAGTGGACTACCAACATCCGGTTAACGAGGATAAAGAATCAGTTAATACATTGTGCCCTCAGGGAAAATATAGTACGTTTGCATAAAGCGGTGTGATGGAGTTTTATACAGAAAGTATAAATTCAGTTAGAGAACTGGTCAAGACATTTGTGTCTCTTCAGGCCATAATGCTTTGCAAAAAATAAATAAAAGTTCATTTTGAAGAGTCATGTTGGAAATGGAAAAGCCCAAAACTTGCAGGCCGAAAGGGGGGGGGGGGATTTATAATTTCAAATTTTTTTTTAATCTGTATATAAATTATGCAGCATTGCATGAAGTAGTGGTCACAAACTAGTGCGTCTGACGCTGGAGAAATCCATCCTGGGACCATGCAGAAACTCTAGTGTTAACTTGCTAGTGCCAGTGTTGGACAGATGAGAAACCCCACTATGGACTTCAAGTTTAGTACATTGAACCACAGACTTTAGCTACAGCCCAGCTGCTGGGTTAAATCGCAGCAGTAAGCATGGGGTGCCACCAGGGCATGAGCCTGAGGCGACCCAGAATCCCTTCAGTGTTCACTGTGGCAAGAAAGACTGCCCCTGCTGGCCATTAGTGTTTCAGAACCCCAGTTTTTAGGCCAACTCTCCTGCATACAGTTCAAGTCATACAAGTGGCAGTATCCTTTAGCAAGTCAATTTATCTTGCAATTCCCTCAAGTTTTTCCACCCAGGACTACACTAGTTGACTTCCTATGCTTTAAGAGGCCAAGTGAGAAGAATCACACAAGTCAGGTGCAGACTGGAGAAATTAACACAAGTTGATTTGGGGCACTTTAAAGCACCTCTTGCATATGGTGCAATCACCCAAGTCTTGCTCCCTGCAGTCAGGGTTAACTGACCTTTAGCCAGTCAATCCCAACCCACAGAAATGCTCATTGCAGTGATTCTGAAGATATTTTCTATGGCCCTCTCCAAGATCTGTTTAAGCTTTAACTTTTGGAAGAGACTTGCCAGCATCTAGTTCAAGGTGTGGTGGCTGAGAGGTACAGCTATGTGCTTACCAGAAGGTCATGGATCGACCCTGTGTTTCCCCGATCACCTCCTCACTTGTAAGTCGCTTTGGATAAAAGCCTCTGCTAAGTGTAGTTGAGATACTTTAGTCAAAAAGAACAAATCTTAGACAGTTGGTTAACATTTTATTATCCCAAGTGCAGAAATTTACATTCGTTTGCTCGTCCGCTTGTATACAATTCCACCAAGAGTCATAGTCTTTGGAAGAAAAGAAAAAAAAACTCATTAGAAACTAGTCACATAATCAGTCAAGTTATGTAGCATTTTGTCTACTCACATTGACAATTGTGTTCCCATTCACCAGTTCTGTGACAGACTCTATTCCCTTCAGGGAGACATTCAGCTTGTTGCCTTCACGCTGAACCACCGTCTTAAAAGCAGCACGACACAAGATACGTTTAAATGTGCAATATTTCTGGACTAATATTGCACAAGGATTGGCTTTTTATTATATTAAAGCTTCTAGTTAGCCATGCATTTTAGTGTTATCCCTAAGTTTAAGTGTCCTGTCCTACCTTAACCTTCTCTCCTGTGATGGTTTCCAGCTCTGCCTCCTCTCCAATGGTAAAGTTGTTGATGAGGACCTTTGAGCCAGTAGTGACCGTCACTTTGAAGGACTCACCAGTCTCCTCAATCTCAGAGATGCTCTTGATGTCTTTGCCTTTCTGGATGAGCTCATCAGGGAGACCTGAGACAGAAAGCCACCATTATAAAAGAAGTTGCATTTCCTTGGTTGACAGTAATTTAAACACCAACCAGTCAGTTAACCATGTCAGATATCAAAGACTACTCATGTTCCAACACCAAGTTAAACAGGCACTTCAAAACCACACTAACATAACCTTGAAAGCTTCATGAATAAAAGCTGAAATCCTACCAATCGCCTTCATGAAAGGCTCAAAGTTCTCCTGAGATTCCAGCTGGTACTTTCCAGAGAAAGACATGGCGACAGACGGCAAAGGTAAAGTGAGAAATGGTTATCTGCCTGTTTTATACCCTCAAACTCCAGAGCTGCAATCATTAACCAAAGGTGTTTCCAATTAAGGCAGCTCCAGCCCACTTCACATCCAGCAGAGCTCAGAGGCGATCCACCACCACAGTAAACAGACGGAGTGACACGAGAAGTACGAGGTTACCGGACTAAAGTAAGGTCACCCTTAATGCAATGGGCAAAATAGTAAAAGTGCGACAGTATTTTGAAGTCAAGTCACTTGCGATTTGTGATTAGAAAACATATGTAATGATCTTGGAAGTCTTTTTTATTCACAGTCACACTAACACATGATGCCATTGCATCACACTCCCCAAAATGTTGACTGGTTTCAGTTTGCTGCTTTCTCCCTTCCTTCATCCTCTGTCCTTCTCTCAACCCTCAGCTTTGGCTTATCATTTTCTTTTCTTTCTTTTCTTCCATTTTCTCTCTGTTATTCTCCCTTTTGTATTCCTTTTAGCTGACTTTTTCATGTCTTCCCTTTTGTGCTTTGTTTGGATTTTTTCAGTGCATCACTGTGAAAATAATGAATAAGATTTTACAGGAAAATGGTTTTCTCTGAGAGCTGAATGACATTTAAAGTTGAGCAATGGGGACAAACATTTCTCCTTACTTTGTCCAAAACAGGACGACACAGAAAAAAAAGAAATTCAAGTTTCACAGATTCATGCCAAAAAAATAAATGATTAAAAATAACAGGACGCTCTTCAACTTAGGTTAACAAGAAATAGCTTTCCACAACAATTTGTTTTCAGTGCTCCCATCCTAAAAGCATATTTAAAATGCATATTTTGTCAAAATATAATTTCTTCTTTTTTATTATAAGGTTTAGCACTGACATATATAATGACCATACACTTTATTTGTGATGCACTTTTTAAAACACAGTTACAAAGTGCTTTCCAGAACAAGATAAAATAGTACAGTCAAAATAAACAAAGAAACAATAGAACTTAAGTTCTGACAGAACAGAGTGTAAACTAAAAACAGGTTTGTCCCCTTTGAGCCTTTATGCCATAAAGGTGGCAAAACCGCCTGAACTATACTCTGCATCTAATTACAACGGTACTTTAATCAGGTGATCACTATTAGGTCACTATTCAAGATAAGCTTCCGGGCGGAAAGAACTTCCACAGAGCAGATGAAGATATGACAAAATAATTAAATCAAGCATAATATCAATAATCTGTCATCAGTGCTTCAGAGTGTTAACTTTCTTCAATCTGCCGTGTTTATATTACATTTCTTTGCCTCATTTGTTCACCTTTAACACAGAACAAGAGCTTCTGGTCGAACCGTGAAGTTAACAAGAAATGGATCAAAGGTGACTGGCGCACAAGATAACCAGCGATATTGTGTCACTGGAGCTGCCACGAAAACACACACAGTGTCATGTGAGGCTCCTTGTCTGTTACAGGGTTATGCAAAGCTGAACACTTGAAAGATAAAGACTCCTGTGTGATTTGTACATTTGGTGATAGTGGAATATAGTGCAACATTGCATCCTGATAAGCTTTATGCTGACTTGTTCTTTACTGAGAAAAAGGATTTATAAGGTTTTGAACTGTCTATATTGCAGCCATTTTAGAAGTTTATACACAAGTTTCAGTCAGGTGGCTCTAAAATAATAAAAAAACAACCACATTATACTCTCTCTAAACTTTTATTTCAACATGCAGATATCTGGATGACCACAGTCAGTATTCATCCCCATTTTCATACATAAAAATATATTGACAAAGGTACTCTACAGAAGTACTTCAGGGGAAAGAGTGATGATGACAAACAGAGAAATACAACTATATAATCTACAACTACAAGTCCAATTCTGTCTCTACAGCTGAAGAGTTTCCCATGAGACCTTGGTGTCAGGAACAGCTCATTGGTGAATTCGATGAGGAGATGTGTGACCAGCCAGATGCAGGAGCCTGAGGATGATGTCACCGGGCTCGCTGCCTTCGAACAGGCTGGTTTGGTCATCTCCCTCCTCGTCGATGAGACAGGATTGGTCTGTTGCGCAGCTTTCTGTGGCAGTATCAGAAATTAAAGGAGTTTTTTGGTTGGTTGCCCGTTATTGCAACTATACACTTTACAATATGATGTTAGCAGGATTTGTGATGCTGGGACTGTGAACCTTTTCAGAACAAGAGGGCAAATGATCAACGCAAAGCTCGCAGTGACTGAAGTAGCAGAACTCAAACGCAAAGACACACTATGCTGCACTTTACACCGGCAAGAGAGCTGGTATTTTAAAATAAGACTAGGTCCAATAGGAATCAAGCTTTGAATTTTGGCAGCACTAGTAAAATGATATTATTAGTATTTTATATATATATATATTTATATAT
>JAVQJD010024975.1:0-12195 GCA_036023655.1 Nannoperca australis | reverse complement strand
CTCCTCCATCACCATCTGGTACGCTGCTGCCACTGCCAAGGACAAGAGCAGACTGCAGCGTATCATTCACTCTGCAGAGAAGGTGATTGGCTGCAATCTGCCTTCCCTCGAGGACTTGTTCACCACAAGGTCCATGAGGCATGCAGGAAAGATTGTAGCCTCATCAACATGGCCCGGGACCCCCCTATGACTCTGACACTGGTTCCTCCTTCACCCCTACCCAAAGGTCACTACACATTATATTAACATTATATTAACGTCTGCTACAATCTGAACCTCGCACATCCTTAGTCCAGATTATATTTACATTTACATTGCTCACTTTGCACAGCTCTTCTTTTTATTATTATTGTAAATGTTCTATTTAGTGGTTTTATTTAATTCTTTCTGTATATATCTATGCTCTTGTTGGCACCCATGCACCAAAACAAATTCCTTGTATGTGTAAACCTACTTGGCAATAAATCTTGTTCTGATTCTGATTCTGTTGTTTCAGAACAATGGACAGGACTGTGTGTAGGCGACAGGGAAGTGGAGGTACAGTCAACGGCAGAGAAGTTTATTGTTAAGTATCTGATTATACACTTTTTTTGTGCGCACGGATGAACCAAAATGTGGTAACAAATTATATCCTGTGTACACGCAATAGCATCTGAGTGCTCGGTGTAGTAAAACATGGCCTACTTTTTTCTCTTTATTGCCACTCCATTGCTCCATATGATAAAAACATCATGTTCTGGTTTTCCTGAGAAAACCAGTGAGCTCCCCTACATGAGCTCATAAATGGAGTTCAGATTCAAATAACTGCCATTAAGTATTTTTTGTTCAAAATTGAATGTGTGATATAGTTTAGGTCTGGTTTTAGCAGTTTGAGTTAATCTAATTCCAAAATCTAATTGACTATTACTAAGTTGTAAGCTCAAGTAGCACAGCATCATTAAACTCCACTAGACAGCCCCATTTGATGTGTGTTTCTAACTGTAACCTGTTTGAAAATTGCAAACTAATCCACATATCCAAGAGTGTGTTTGTGTGTGTGTGTGTGTGTGTGTGTGTGTGTGTGCGCGCGCTCCTCATCACCCTCCTAGCAGCTGGCCTGAGTCTAAGTGCTTCAATCTTGCAGCTGAAATAAGAGGTTGCTTCTACAACATTCCTCTCCATCCACAGGCACACTTCAGAGCAGAGGAGTGTAGAAATTAATGCAGAATTCACATCTTTGAAAATTGAGGAGTCATCACAAATAATCTATCAGAGTGTGGGAGAGAGGAGGTGTGCTTGGGATGTGCCTTTTGTACACTTGCACTCACACCTAAGGAAATACAGTGCTATTTCACGAGCCGTATTTCATGTGGCCCGGACAGGAATTCATTTGGCCTCAGGTAAATCAAGGAAAGTCCTCAGAGATGTCAATAACCAACCCTCTGCATTAGTTTCAGTCAGTGACAGCTTGCGTCTTCTGCTCCACTCAACACTGCAGACAGTGTGTGATCAAAGGCTGCACTTCGGTTGTAATTAACAGCAATAATAAAAGAAACTGATTAAATATGATTTATATAAGATTAATGAGGATTAATGAGCTAAAATGTGTTGTGATGGACACAGAGAGTGTTAGAAGGAAAGACAGAGAGCATTCTTTGTCTTTGTCACTTCAGCTAGTGAATGTAGATTGTGTTCTAATGGACTTGGCCTTCTCACAGTCCTCCTCAACCCAATCACTCCGGGTCCTTAATTAATGCAGTGCAGAATTTACCAAAATATCTGGGGACAAAAATAGATGCAATAGATTTAATACTGCATGTGGCCATATTAGATTTTTATTAAAATACCCAAAAATCGAATCCCATAGCAGGGCTTTCTATTTTGGTCATCAGTGCCGCTGAAAAAAGCTAGTTCAAAACCATTTTTTTTGCATATTTGCATAATTCCTGTCCATTACGTCCATCTGAAACTGTAAAAATGGACCACAATCCTACAATTCTGATGATCCCAACAACCCAGGCATTATGGTATAATGAGATGGAAGGCCAGCTGAAGAGTTGCTGTGTATAGTGCATTTTGAAGTCTGTTCAAGCCCACTTTCTAACACTGAGTTACCAGCGTGTTTGGCAGCAGTAGATATCTGTTAAATGTAATGCAGTCCACTACAATGTCCCTGCAATAAATTATATATTGTGAGGCTTAGAATGAAAAAGTATTCTTTTAACACATTACAAAAAAACAGAACCACTGCCATCATGTCACTGTCAGAAAAGTTAAACATGCCTGATGTCTGCAGGAATGAAAGGAATTACATCTGCCTCAGTGAGACAACAGATAGTATCACAGTAGTGGTGCTAGAGTATTAATAATGTATTCTAAGGAGACTGCTCTCACCAGAAAAAAACAACAGCCATGGTTGTCTGTTCAAATGCTCAAAATTACCTATCTGACTATCTGGCTGCGGTTTAGATCAGGTTCAGCCAAACCTTAAGTTGAACCTGACAAAACAATTTGTTTTGTTTGATAGGCAGTGTCTGTAGCAGAATCCATCACATGCACCCGAAATACTGACACAGTCTAACCCACTGTGACTTCTTGTATGTTTCCGTTAAATATTGTGATTGTTTGCTCCAGTCTTGGATTTCTCCAGGTGGAATGATGTTCTAATCAGTTTGTAGCTTATGCACACCCTGACATCAATGTGACAACAGTGTGGGACGAGTTTGTCATGTTAGTGTTGCCTTCGGAAGATCAAAAATGAGCTGTTGGGCCCCCGTTCATCCACCTCTATGTTTACTGTCTACAATAATCATGGAACGCTACCTGGCATTTGGTTTGCTGGGGGTAATTTGATTAAACATGGATTTATTTAGAAATATGGAACATGTAAGCTCAACATCAGCTGAAACCTATAGGGTTTTGGAGGTCCCGGGTAGTTGCTCGCTTTATCCAGATAGTTATCCAACCTTACTACACTGCATAACATGTGTAACTGATATTTTGAGTGCATGTCAACAAACTGATTGTTTGACCATTGCAAAAGAAGGAGGTTGTGGTGTATTCCTAACATTAATCATGACCACAATCTTCTTTGAGTAGTTTTAGATGAAAAAACATACTGTGTTTCTATCATGAGACAAGACGTAGTTTGGTGATGTTGTGAAGTAGCATGGGATCATGGGAGTTGTCTTCCTTGCCTGTGAAAATCTATCTGACGTGACTCAGGCAGAAATCATGTATATGGATGAGCAAATGTATTAAAGTTTTATTTACATTATTTCATTTCATTCTAATGCTAGAGTGTTAAGTTGCTAACTAACTATTAGATGACCCGATTACCCAAACAGCCAGTGTAGCTTAAATTAGGTGGAGATCAACATGCTCATAAAGTAACTTCACTGTGATTGTTTTGACCACAGATAACAGCGCGGGGCTGGGCTGGGCTACCCCACCAAAGAATTTGCCACATAACGTCATGTATAAACCAAACAATCATACTTTTGTAATGATGCTTTTATGTAATCTACTGTAGCTAATGTTATGTGCTAGCCATAGCATTGTCTAGTCCATGCAAAAACTAGTCCATGCATTTGTTACGTCTAGGCTGGATTATTGCAACTCCATATTATCAGGCTGCACCAATACGTCCCGTAAGACTCTTCAGCTGATCCAGAACGCTGCAGCACGTTTACTGACAAGAACCAGGAAAGGGGATCATATTTCTCCAGTATTGGCTTCTCTACACTGGCTCCCTGTAAAATGCAGAATAGAATTTAAAATCCTTTTCCTCCCATTCAAAGCTCAGACACCATCATCTCTCAAAGAGCTCATATTTCCTTATCACCCTCCTAGAGCACGAAAAGATATCCTGGGTATGGTGACCTTGCTTTGCTTCGTAGTACAGGCCCGTGGTAACATTTGAGGAAACATGCTGGTACGGCTGTATGTGAATGAAAGCAGCAACATTGCAGGGGTGAGCACATCAAGCGTTACATCCGTCTGATGAAAGATGCTTCACGTGGAGTTAATGAACCAATCACAAGACTGAATCACAAGATGATGACTCATTTGAGTCTGCAACTTGTTTACAATTTCTTTTTAATTTTAACATTGGAACTAGACAAAAAAATTATCTTCTTTTTCTGTTCAGTTTTATGGAAGTTGGCATCCATAGGTCCTGCTGAACTGTCTCAATCTGTTGCCATGGCATGTGTGAAAAAGACGTTCCTTATTGTAGCTGAAAATCACCAGCACAGCCTGAAACGTTATGCCAGTCATTTACCAGGAAATATGTATGAAAGATGCTCAAGTTTTCATTCCGGTAGTGAGGTGTTACTGGAAACCAGTGTGTCCCAGTGGAGCTCGGATGGACTGCAGTTGGTGCTGTTGGAGCTAGAAGTGCTTCTGGTCTGATCTGGGGCACTGGATTCAGGACTTAATGGGGTTTTATCAGCACTGGGGTCTGAACCACAAAGTGAGATCAGTGAGTTATCAGCTCTATTTGGGCTTCAATCAAGTTTTCTGGTGTCATGAAGCTGGCTCACTGTTAACCAGGGCAGATCAACGGATTAGATCACTATGGTAACCGAGATCAATGACCATGGTAACCAGGGCAGATGACCATGGTACCCTTGATGCAATATTTCAGTCAGTCAAACGTTATCAGACATGAACCACTTTTTGTCTTTTGTCTGCAGCAGAAACAGTCTGACATTAACTTGGGGGGGGATTCACTTTTATGAACTCCTGGTACCCGACCAACACGTCCTTCATGGAGGAGGCAGTCTGAAGTGTGGGGGAAAAAATCAGATGTATGACTTCATAATGTTCAGGTAGATGCTGGCCCTCAGAATGGTGATGACATGTCCTCTCTCTCCCTCTCAGCTTGTTTTAAGAACGTTAGCATTGATGCTATACTTAGCATTCTTAGCGCTCTTTAGCATTAGCCAATGGTGTCAGTAAGCATTAACATGTGAAGATTTAGAGGTCAGAGGTCACAGCAGTCAGCTGAGATCAATCTGTGCGATCGGTCAAAGTCTGGAGGCAGGAGATGGCAAAAACAAGTCAAATATTTAATATATTATATAGATAAATATTTTATATAATACACAGATACATATTTTATATAATACATACAGATATGTTTAATATAATACACATTCATATTTACCTTAATATACAGATATATATTTAATATAATGCACAGATTAATATTTAATATAATATACAGATCAACTGTCAATACTATCCTATATCACAGTATTGTATTGTACATATACCACACATATATTATACATTTATAAATATGTTACATGTATATGACATACTTATTACATACTTGTGGTATTTGCTGGACTTTACTTCTACAAGCTAACATGTTTTGTTTGTTGTATGTTTTTCTGCTGCAACATGTGAATTTCCCCCGTTACTCACACACACGTTTCAAAAGCCAAACATAAGGTTTGGAGATATTGAAGAAGTCAGTGTAAACCTGAAGGAGATGCTGCCCTCTGCCACCCCCACCTCTCAGGTTCACAGAAACTCTCTGCTGCCTCTGTAGAAGCACTGTGTAACATCAATGAAGTGTCACAGGAAGCTCAGTACATGGAGGAGGCTTGCCTGTATACATGTGACTCCTGCAGGTCTCGGTTATTTTATTCCACTAAACGAAATATAATGTTGCTAACTCTGGACACTCAGATGGTCCATGCGACACTCATCAGTTCCATTTTCCATAAATGAAATTAGAAAATTGGAAAATTAAATACAATTTTATATAAAAGTATTGGGTTTATGTATAATTCAGATTTTGGAGTTGTTTTAATATTTTTGTATTTTCTTTTATTATGTTGGTGTCTTCTTGAGAGGGTGGGGTCTAAGCGACTCAATTGAACTCTGATTGGCTAGCGGGGTGGTGTCATGGCCCAGAAACTGTGGGTTGTTCCTTCCTGTTTTATTTTGTAGTTTTGGGCTCAGTTTCCTGTCTTTGTCTTGTTTCCCTCCCCTTTTGATTAGTCACCTGTGTCTTGTCACCCACCTGTTTCTGTTCCTATCGTTTGTCTTGTCTATTTAGTCTGATGGTTTCCTTTGTTCTGTCTCGGTTCATTGCATCTGATTTCTGTGTTTGAGTTCCTGCACCTGATGTCCCGCGTTCCCTGTATCCCTGTCCTGCATTCCTTTTGAGTTTCTTTTTGAGTTCCACATGAGTTAACAATAAAGTATTTCGACGGTTCCACATCAGCCTACGTCTGCTCTCTGGGTCCCCGTTTCTCTCGTCATCCTGACAGGCGGTCTGAGCCAAGGGTGTTCTGCCATTTTGTCCAGGATGAGAAGGCTAAATCCACTAGCCTCTGTAGCTAACATTAGCCTGGTTATGCTCCATTAACACTTGGAGATGCAGCTGCTGCACAGACTGAAATCCATATAAATGCAGTGTAAATGTTGCTGCAGCAGCTTTGTGCTGTATGATGAAAAGAGAGATCCTGATTGGTGAAAGGAAAGTGTAGATTATTATCAAATGTCTTTTGATTTCATATTATTTGTATTCACTTTCAATAAATGTTTGTGTTTGATTGCTGGGAGATTTGGTTACATTTCTATAAACTATTCTGATCCCATGAAATGTTCTTTTTGGTTGAACTGTCTGAGTCGCTGTGTTCGCTGTTGTCGTTCGGCTGTTGCAGTTGTTAGTACTTGAATATACTGTTGGTGGTGTGTTCAGGGTCCTGTCTGACAGTGGTTTCTATCTGCAGCAGGTGAATGTGTTTCCTCTAATAAACTTTAGAACCTGTTTGATGAATTGTTTTTTAAAAAAAAAAAACTTGTGTTTGTGAACGTCACTCTGATCTGGTTTTTATTCAAGATGACACATCAAAATATTAAACGCTGCTCAGTTTGAACTGAACTGAAATCAATGTTCTGTTTATTTCCTGCAGGTTGCCAGGATGCAGCTTCCCAGGTGGTTGCTAGGGGCGTATCTGTGGTTGCTATGCCTTACCGAGGTCTGGACAGCGACCTTTAAGATGGCTTTGATTGGTCCATGGTCATGTGACCCCATGTTCTCCCGGGCAATGCCGACAGCAGCAATCAACCTGGCATTGTCACGGTTACGGAGCGACAGCGGTCTAAGCAAAGGATACTGGTACGACGTCAAACTATTGAATGAGGACTGCTCTGCCTCCAAAGGTTTGTTAACTAATCAATTAATGGGGAGTTCATCAATTAATTAATAAGCAGAAACATTTATTTAGATTGGAGACTTTTTAAAGACTCAATGTTTTTAGATTTAAAGTAATTTATAATTCATTAAATAGTTTTGACGTCAAACTGCTTCTTCTTAGTTTTTAGTTAAGAACAAACAAAACAACACTAAAATTCACATTTATTTCACTGAAACCTGTCAAAGTATAATTTCTCATTAAAAGTTTGATTGTTATCTCCTTTGGTTTTATTTCAGCTCTGACAGAACTCGTGGACATGGAGGGTTATGGACACGCATACATTGGGCCCTTTAACCCCTCCCTCTGTCATGCTGCGTCCTTATTAGCTCAGCACTGGGCGGCGGGGCTTGCCACTCCAGGCTGCCTGGATGATGACTGGCCGAACCTGCCGCCCATTACTCCGCCCAGCAGAGTCCTGTTCACCGTCCTCAGGTTCTTCCGCTGGGCCCACGTTTCCGTCATCTCAGGTGAGGTGGAGTGACATCACAGCAGGGGCATGATGTCATGTGAGGAGGAGTGGTGTAACATGAGGGCGATAATGTCACTTTAACACAGTACTTTCCCAGCTGACTGGAAACAAGCTACTGTCACTCCTACCATTAAGTCTGGAGACCGCCATGAAGTCATTAACTCTAGACTCTTAAACATACTGCCAGTACTACATTCAAAGGTTGCTGAGAACTGACTGCTTGAACAACTGACAACTTATTTTAACACAAGCAGTTTGGCTTCAGGCAGTTGGGGTTAGGTTATCATGATTTTCTTATTTCTAATGTTTCTACATGTTATTTTAGTACTGCCGTGGAAGTCTTCATATTTATCTAATAGGACATTGTATGTAAAAGTTAATGATGTCTGTCTAGCAACATGAAGTGTACAATGTGTGTACCCCATGTTCAGTGTTAGACCCCCGACTGTTTATTCTAGATATTCCAGTGTCCGTGGATAGATTTGCAAATGTATGCTGATGACACAGTTTTTTACACTAAAGCAGGTGAACTAGCAGCTGAGAAGCGAGCATTTGCTATGGAAATGACCACACAGTTGATTAATTATGTATTTGATTGAACATTGGCAAGACAAAACCCTTGTCTGGTATAACGATGGATCCAAATCTTAATGTTAAGAAACATGTCAAACATGTTTTAGACAAATTAGGAACTGTCTTTCCATGGATGTAGCAATGGTTTTCATGCATGCTATGATCCATTCCCAAACGTCTTACTGTATTACCTGTTGGAGTCATTAAACCACTAGAGTTCTTGTCAACAAACAAAGAAAGAACACTTGATAAATATCATCACTGTAGGATACTGGAGAAACATAAACTATTTTCAAATGTGTGGGTATAAACTGTTACATGTCTTCAACCCTCTTTCACTACATGACTTTATAATTTTTGTTTTGCAAATTCTGTCTGAACCTCCAGCACATCTCTATAAAAGATTGTACGGTTTCCTTTGTTGCACTGCCATTGGGCAGTGAGCTTTCTCTGGAATCCACAACTCAGTAGATCATCCAATCAGGTGACAGAAAGAGTTTCACTTCACTTCAATTCTGTTTTATTTAATAATGCGGTATTAAAACAAAGTTATCTCAGGTCACTTTTTTGTATCGAGCAGTTCAAGACCAACTCTTTATATTTACAAAGACCCAACAATTCCAACCATGAGCAGCACCAAGAGACAGTGGCAAGGAAAAACTCCCTTTTAACAGGTAAAAACCTCGAGCAAAACCAGGCTCTGAGAGGGCGGTCAACTGAGAGAGAGAGAGTGTACAGTTCTTCATACAGATGTAAAGTAATAACGGGGTAACCGTATTAATGATAAAATTGACAAAAACAATACTAACAGCAATATAATAAACACTGCTTAAGTGTTTATTTTATACACATGAATGATAATATCCTCTTATTATTTGTCCTTCTTCCTGTTTGGTCATCAGCTCCATCCGACCTATGGGAAAGCACCGGACAGGAAGTGGCCTCAGCGCTCAGAGCTCTGGGACTGCCAGTTGGTCCAGTGGTTACCATGGAAACAAAGAAGAAGGGCGGACCTCTGGAGGCACTCAGAGTGATCAGAAAAGCTGACATGGTCAAAGGTCAGAGCTGCATTAAGAAATGTGATTATTACATTCACATTACATTACATTTAGGCATTTAGCAGACGCTTTTATCTAAAGCGACTTCCAAATAAGAGCTTTACATAAAGTGCATAGAACCATGATTGAAAACAAGATGTCTCATCAAACTTGCAAGGGCTGGAGATGAATCCCAAGTGCTATAGGTAAGTAGTCATACCTAGAAGTCATTCATGTCAAAAAGTTTGAAAAATATCTTTATGTTAAACACTTGTTTCTTAGAGATAAGAACAGACTCATTGGAGAGGAAGGAAAACATGAGAGAAATTATTCAATCAGATGTTGTGACGTAACTGTTATAATCTTCTTTTTATTTTCCAGTGGTGATCATGTGCATGAGCTCCGTCCTTATTGGTGGAGAGGATCAGAGAGAGCTCCTATTGGCTGCTCTGGACATGGGGATGGTTTCCGACGGTTATGTGTTTATTCCATATGACGCCCTGCTGTACGCCATGCCGTACCAGGTAACTGATAACTTTAATATCTAACAGACTGATCAGTACCTTCATCAAACTCTTTCTGCAAACTTCCAAATAAACCTGATGAAATTCATCAGATCTGAAACTCTGTAGTTTCACCTGTGACCTGAGGAGGCGGTGTTGCTGTAGAAAACTCTGTTAATGACTGAATATGACTATAGTTTATATGCAAATATAACTAAACTTTTTCAGGCAGCTCGATCCTTACAGTTCAAACTGTACAGTGACAGCTGCAGGAGAACAAACTGTCACTGACAGCTGCAGGAGAATTAAACAGTCACTGCCTGCTTCATAATGACGAATCTGGTCACGACTGTGTTTATAGATAATTTACTGATCACTTTAAACATTTGTCTTGATCTGCTGGTTCGGGAATCTTAATGTGTGGAGTGAGGCAAAGCTACAGAGAGTGGTAAACAGCTGCTCTAAGATTACTAGTGAACTACAATCCATCCTTTACTGCTGTGCGTTGGAAACTCAATGTTTTGTCATGCCCAAGCATGAACTTTTGTTGGACTCTGTGTTTATGGACTGTTTTCCTGTTTTATTTTGAAGTAATTCTGGTCAGTTCCTACTTTGATTCCCTTTGATTGTTTCCACCTGTGCCTAGTTTCCCACCTGTGTCTGATTCCCTAGTTTGACATCCCTATTTATACTGGTCCCTTTCCTTTATTTGTCGTTGTTTCATTCTTGCTGTTTTCCATGTCTATGTGTATGTTCCCTTGCTGTCTGCTTTTGTTTTTCCCTGGAGTTTTTGTTACCTGTATCCTCTATAAGTAATGTTTTGGTTTCAATAAACCTTTAAAATGCTGAAGCCTCTGCCTGTCTGCACTTGGGTCCTACCTCTATTACAAAACGTAATATGTTTGCTGTTAATTGTTTTTTAAATGTTCTTTTTTCTTATTCTTTTCTGTTGTTTATGCTGTGGGGACTGGAGATTTATTGAATTGAATTTTCCATGTCTGCTTTGATCATTGAACTTGCAGACTTACACATTTAAAAATTATCTTTAATTCTGAAAGAGTTAAGACTTTTTGGTGGAGAGGCTTTTTTTCAAACAGGAAATCGTTTTCAGAATAAAGTCCATTAGAAGCTGAATTTTCTTTTAATTCCCTGGTTCTCCCCTCTGCCCAATCAGGACACAGTATTCCCCCAGCTGACCAATAGCACGCATCTTCGTCATGCCTACAGCTCTGTTCTAACCGTTACCATGGCATCCGACCAGAACTTCTATGAAGCTTTTCGTCAGGCTCAAATCAACCGAGAGATTCGGTCTGCTGTAGCCGCGACTGAGGTGAATGCACAACTACAACAACACAATAACAAATACTACACATTTACTCAACAAATACTACACACCTGCTACAATTACACAACACTTAATACCCTTACAACACTTTCTATCAACACGTACAAAACAAAAAACATTAAAAGAAAGGAAAAGGTAAATCTTTATTAATGTATGTTATTTCATTTTCTTATATATAAATATAAAACATGTTAAATTATGTCCGGAATTTTGTCTACAGGTGTCTCCGGTCTTTGGAACCATCTTTAACATGGTGTACTTCATTGCCAAGGCGGTGGAAGAGCGTCGTCAGGCAGGTGGCGGACACTGGGTGACTGGTGATCAGCTCGTCCAATCAGATGGAGGTTTCGATTTCCAGGGCTTCAATCAGGTCGGAAGCACTTTAACATTTAACAAAAAAAAGACTCAAAACTATTGTCTAACTGCTGGTTGGATGGAAACTATGGTCACAGTGGGAGATAATAAGGAATAAAGATAATGAAATAATAAAGTTAAGTTAGACATTGAGTTCACTGGACTAAACTTGGAAAATCAAACCTGGAACAAATGTACTGGTCTGGGCTTCAGTTGGAAAAGGATCCAGACAATTTGATACTCACAGATCTCAGAGGAAATGTGAGCAGTAAAATTTTTTTTTAAAAATGTATGGAGGAAAATCAAACTTCCTTTTGCAGTATTTTAAACTAGGGATGGCCCGTTTGACACGGACACTTCGGCGCTTGTTTTACCTTTGTGAAGCAGTGGTTCGGCACAATGTTCAGGGGCGTGTGTCAAATAACGCCGATCACGTGATTGATGACGTCCGTAGTGCCGAATGCATTGTTTGGTTGAACCACGGTTCAGACGTCACTCATCAGTTTGAACACTTGGCGCGCTGTTCTCTTTAAAAGAACAATGGATTGATTATTTAGCGCACATCACAAACAAAGCGCTTCCGGCCATTACACAGCTGTATCCCGTGTACCAGACACCTCTCTGTTGTTCTGACAGAGAGGTGTCTTTATTACGCAGTGTCTCTGAATTCTTTAAAACAAATACAGGGTACTATTATTGTTAGCTATTGATTATG
>JAVQJD010024973.1:0-11243 GCA_036023655.1 Nannoperca australis | reverse complement strand
ACGTCACAAACAAGTCACAAGATTCACCCCTTCCTTCAACCCATGCATTGTTCTTAACTATGAGGCAAGTCATGCTTTGTGTGCTTTATCTTATCTTATCATAGCCGTTTGACTAACAGGGCAATAATGAACACAGTACTCTTCTTTATCTAGTACATGACCATACAGATGATGTTCACCTCCTCACTCGTCCTTTACATCCTGTCATGAGATTGTCATGCAACACACAGACACAGTTAAAGTCTAGTACTTTTCCAGTCTTTAACCCATAAGTGGTTATACTTGTGTTTCACAAGAGTCAATTATATTTCAATACATATTCAATTACAAGTTTTAACACCTACATTTCCATTACAATGGTTCCAGTCTTCAAACGTGAAGCATGAAACCACTTTTGTCACACGTTCCTTTTAAGGAAAATGCCATGTGATAAAACTCACTGTCAAATACGCCTCAACGAAACAACTGGAGAAAGGCAGGAGAAAGAGGTAACAGATCTCAATAACAGAGGACAAGACAGAGTTTGTTCATTTGTCTCTCAGTGCCAACAATGGCTGCACATGATACAGGTCGGTTTTCAGTGAGCAATGGAAACATGATGTAAGGGGCAAAGGCCAAGAAGCTTGTGCATATGTGTGTGGTTATGTGTGTGTGTGTGTGTGTGTGTGTGTGTGTGTGTGTGTGTATAGAGAGAGAGAGAGAGAAAGAGCGAGAGAGAGAGCAAGAGAAATGTGGATAGGAAACACAAACACATGTAAGTGTGAGAGAATTTAAACCAACAAAGATAGATGACAATGAACAGGACTGACAGGCAGGAGATGAAACATAATGCGTATTTCACTCGGAAAAAGATCGAAAATGTATGTCTGGGAGTAGAGTTGAAATAAAATGTTATTTGGCGTGTTCTCATAATGCAATCAGTGCTACGGTCAGACTGTAACAATTCTGCTCCTCGAGGGGTGTTTGTTTAATGGTGTTTAAATCTAATGAAGGAGCTTGGGAGTGATGCTGAGAGAAGACAACACTTTTAAGGTCCTCAATCCAAAAAAAGAAATACAAAGCTGACTATGTTCAAGACGAACAAGGCAGAGCGGCTGCAATGCAGCACGACACTTATTGTCAAGACTAACAGGTGCAGGCCTACTGTATGTTGGCTATGTACGCTCAACAGAAGCAATGGGACAGGTGCCTGAGCAACAGTTGGCTCCTAAGAGTGCACATGCCAGGACTACATTAATAATATGCCAGATTTTACAACGTTCCTAACATGTAATGGTGGGTAACATTAATACAAGTCTGAAAAAGAAAACTGCACAAAACTGTGTTCTTCAATATAATGTGGAGAAATATTAAGATTTCCTTTGTCTATACTCAAATAATACTGGTACACAAACTGCAATTTCAAACATTTGATGCAACAACAGTATTATAAAAGCTCCCCATGATGGCATTCATTATTCATTTGTTTGTCCTTGGGGATAAAGCTCTTCTCTTTTGTATATGTATATTTAGACACAGTGGTCTACAGAGCTATCACAATAAAAACATTTTTTATATTTATGTTATCCTCGACTTGAATTTAGATTTCTTTGTGTGTGTGTGGTTCCTGAAGGTGATTTTTCTTTTAGATTGAAAGCATTGTGAGTTTTGGATAAAAACAATATACTTAATGTATTTAAATGTGTGTCTGGGCCACAACATGGGAAGCACATACCGCATTCATCTGTATATCATCCCTGTCTGTGTGTACATCCTCTTTCTAAATGCTATAAATGAGAAAGTGATGATTAGTCTGCAAACAAGTAGACAGCAGGTAGGAAAAAGACAGGCAACATCCAGGCCTGCTGGGATTGATGAGTCTCTGGGCAAACAGATGTCCTTCCAGAGCAACTGTGGCAAAGAATATACTGCTTAGTGAGGGAAAATGTGAGACAGAGTGAGAAAAGGAGGAAGGAAGTGATAAAAAATACACATGGGAGTTTGTGATGACAATGTGTATCACATTGAAAGTATAAATCTGTTAAATGCCAGGAGGAATGAAGCTTTTGGGTCATCTTTCAGTGGTTTAACATTTGGAGAAATACGCTTACACATACAATAAATATGAAGCTACAGCAGCAGCCGATTAGCTAGCGTTATCCTTCCTCCATTAGTTAGAAATAATCCTGTATATACAGTATTTCCTCCATAAAACTACAATCTGTCTATTTTACATTGTACAGCTTAAACAAACAAGATATAACATGTTAATTAGTGAGCTTTAGAGGTCCGGGTGGGGTGGATTTGGTTACCTTTGCACACAGCAGATTAGCTGTTTCTCTCATCTTTGAGCTAAAATAAGCATAATCATAATTACTGTATAGGGGTGTTTCTGCAACTACGGTCACTTTTGACACTTGAAAAAAATCATACAAACAAAAAATAAAATATGTTGCTTTTAATGGCAGATATTGTAATTGTAATGTCTAATTCATATCTACTTAAGTGTTGAAATAATTCTTGCAAATAAAAATCATAATGATAATTTAAATAAAGCATAGTTGCAGTAATGACATCTTGTGTCGGCAAGGACACAATGTTAGTGATAAATGATAATGTAACCTTTACAATAGAGAACAAAAGTAACAGACAAAAACAGAATGAAGTAGATGTGTCAAAGATAGTAGAGGTATTGCAGTAAAGACTGGAAAAACTGAGTTTTAAAAATATTATGGCCTAAAGTTGGTGTGGCACGAACAAATACTAATACACTACAACCCATAAAACTCACAACACTAGCAACATATGATCACATTACATTTGTGTGCCACGTCCAACTATTTCTCATTTCCGCCTGAGGAGATAACTCATTGCATCTTCGAGGCTTTTGGTACATGTACAAGTAACTAATTAAAACTAGAGCAGAGTTCCTTCCATGCTGAGTCACTAAGCATCATGTGCCCTGATGGCACTGGTTTTGGTTCAGGCACAAGTCCAATCCCACTCTCATATGTGTACCAGATCACGTCATCCTTTACTGGCCAATAAAATCCATTGACCCCAACCCTGTGCATTGTTTTGACCAAAGCACAACTCTCTGATTCAAGATAATGAATGATGCCTGGATAAGGATCATTGGCATGTAATTGTCAAATTCTTCTTGGAACGATACTTCCTGATTGGTCCATCACTGACCATGTGAAGTACTCTAGCACTAGGGTTATTCTCCTGCAGATGGTGCAGACAAAAGAAATGTCACTTTTCTGTCCATGTTATGTGTTAACGTGACAGAAAATTATGTGTTAACGCGTAATTTAGACAGAAATGTTGCGTTAACTTCACATCTAACTCTTGACAAGAAAGGAAAATAAGGGGATTTCCCAAGATATTAAACTATTTCTTTAACATTAGGGCAGCAATGAATAATTATTTTCATAATCTTCTAATCTGTTTCTTTTAAATAATTGTTTAATCTAAAAATATGAGAAAATGGTGCGAAATCTCAATTTGACGTCTTCAGTAGCTTGTCTTGTTCGACCAGCAGTCCAAAAATCAATTCAATTTCCACTTATATTAAGCAGTCCTGCTCCTGGAAATTGAATTGATTTTTGATTTTCACATTTGAAAAACTGGAACCAGCAAATGTTCTGTAGTTTCTGCTTTAAATATTACAACCAACAATAAATTGATTATCAGAATTATAGACCATGTCTATAATCTTCTGTGAAATGACTAACCAATTTATCAGACTAACCCTTTCTACCGCTAACACATATTCTGCTTTCAGTTCTGCCATCTTCCCATTCTGTACTTATGTTGATAGTAATAAAAGTGTCTCGGTGTCAGATTCTGGGCATGTCATTTTTGCAGTTTGCTGTGTAGGGAACTTTTGCACAGATTTAGTTTGCAAACTTTAGGCTCAGCAATTTCTGCCGGCACACGGTTTACATAAATAGAGAAAAGTGGATAAGGAAAATCTGCAGAGGATTTTAGATTTTAGATTCAATTTGGGTGGCAGATCTGTGAAGATGCAGCCCATGGCAATGTCCTGTGGGCCTCCCACACAGCCAGAAGCCAACTAGCTGTGTAGGAGTGAGACAGACTGATTGAAATTCGCCTCAAAGCGCCGCTCTGCCCTCGCCGACATGCAGAGGGTAGACTTCATTCGATTACTTTATGAGGTGAAAAGAACAGGATGCGCTCACTTTCATTGAACTGTTATTTTACTGCTATTTTACTGACTGCTTGATGAGCATGTGCGTGTGATCTGTGGGAGTCATGGTAGGAAGGAAACAGGGGGACATGCAGAGGAACATGCAGAAAGAGAAAGAGACAGAAGAGTGAGGATACCACTACACTACCACTAAAAGCTGGCTTGTAATTTAGTTTTGCAGGCTGTTCTGTACTCTAACCTAAAAAGAATACTCAGCTGCTTTACGCTGCTGGATTGACAAGTCAGTGATTCACCCTTACTCATAGGGGGGATGTGGCAACAATACTATGGCAGGAAATACTTGCACATCTTCTGTTGTTGAAGCAATACATTTCCCCAGATTAAAACAGAAAACTCTCCTTTCACGACCACAAATGCTTTGAAATATTTACCTTTTGGGACTCAGTCCCGAAACAAATAGAAAGTGTAAAATAGAAGTTCCTGTGACCCTGAGAACCTCATCAACTGTGTTTATTATCATCCAGATGTAGTTTACCTGATCTCACAGTGTCTGGATGAAAAGCACATTTTCTATGCTGTGTTCAGTCAGTTCCCTCATCTC
Organism: Nannoperca australis; assembly: GCA_036023655.1. NCBI lineage: Eukaryota > Metazoa > Chordata > Actinopteri > Centrarchiformes > Percichthyidae > Nannoperca > Nannoperca australis. The sequence continues at coordinate 6,489 of JAVQJD010024973.1, read as the reverse complement.
GCCAACTGGGAATAATTGAATTTCATCCTTCCAGTTTATTTATTTTCTTTCCTCAAACACAGAACATAAACACCTTTTATTGGGTCTAGGGAGTTCATAGAGGACTCCACATAAAAGTATGGTTTAGATTAGAGCGCTGTGTGCGAGTGTGAGCGAGGGAGGGAGATGGTGCAGACAGGGACGGCACAGCTGATTCTATCACAGGGTCTACTTCCTCTCCACAGGCTTTCTGCTTCCTGTTGTGTTGCCATGGTGCTGCATACAAAAGAGGACAAGCTACTCTTCCCCAGGAAGCCATAAATAATTGATTGGCAAGTGGCTTAATCAGCCCTGAGGCTGCCTGGCAATTCCACAGCTAATTCCACAGCTGGCTATAAATAACTCATTACGCTAATTATGGTATGTGAGCACGCAGCTAGCCTGCGAGCGCAAACACAGTCAAGCATGACTACTGTGGGTTCAAACACGGTGTCCGTATGGCAATGTTCAAGTTATAAACCTCCAGCAGCAGCGCTTGGAAGATGAAGGGAGCTGCTTTCACTTGTGTGCCTGGAAACTTTTTCAAACTAAACGTCTGCCTTCCTCGTCATCTCGGACGAAGGAATCCTGGCAGATTATGTTTACTAAAGATAAACTGCTCAGATCCCCTTATGCTTGACAAGGACAGTGAATGTGATTCTCTATGACACCGGCCTATCAGAACTCTCTGACCATGACAGGCATCTCCTGCTGTGACTTTGGCACATCTCAATACCACTCACATTTTGATGGAGCCTGTCTTCCAGACGGCCAGCGGTGACAAAAGGATTCAGATGATGGTAAAGTAGAAGGGGAAGCACTTAAGAGACCTAGGAGAGGTCTCTCTCCTCTGGGCAAAGCAATAATGACCTTACTGTCTCTGTCTATGTCAATAGCACTCCAGCGTCCATCTATTTCAATCACATCCAGACTTCCTGCTAATGACAGGAAGTGCTGATGATGCAAGGAAAGAGTACACAGAGTACATACTCCGCACTGTGAAGGCTGCATTTTGGAAAACACTCCTAACTTCAGATGTTCGAAGGAGGAACGCAGCACAAAACATGCTGACCATGCTCAACCGTGGGTGACGGATGGTTACGGATGGTAAGCGATCAAATCAAAAGGCAGCAACCATACAAACTCACAACCTTTTAGTACAGTTAGTTCCTGGGGGCAAAGTGGTCCTTCTTGTAGAAAGATTGAGTGTTTGAGGACCCTCTATTATAATATGTTACCACTAATGCAGTTTTCCTCCATAGAATCACTAGTTTGCCTACACTTAACTATTCATCCCTCTCTCTTCCTGTTCACTTACAAACAAACAAAGTTCCAAAAAGGGACAATTTAAGGTTCTTCAGGCAGTATCTCTTGACTCTCCAAGAGTGACCCGGGAACACAGTGTACTGTGTTGTTTAACGGTCTCATGGGACAGGTTGTGGCTTTGCATTTGGCTATGAAACACCAAAGGATTCACTGAGGACGTAGGGTTGATTACATCAGAGTGGAGACCCAGCTATTGATTGACCTAACAGTTTAACAGTATTTTAGTTAGTGCACTGGTGGTGTGGCTTTAGGGGCGGCAATGTTGCTTGGTCTTTCTGTTGATCGGCCGGTTGGTCCACCATTTCGCCATCTATTGGAAGGATTACCATGAAATTTTGACATTCATGGTCCCCAGATAATGAATCCTAACACATCTGGTGATCCCCTGACTTTCTCTCTTTTTCTGAGTGAAATTAGGTATGGATATTCAACATCCTCATCATCATCCTCAGATGATGAATTCTAAGGAGTTGGTGATCGCCTGAAAATGCAAGGAACATTTTTGCAGATTCTGCAGTTGCACAAATGTGTCAGCTAAAACAGCTAAAATGTACTATGTAAAAAAAAAAACTGCTTTCCTAAGGTAGTCCTGTCAAATTAGTCACTGTCGCACAATATGAAGGCATCGTGCTGTGTCAGTCAGGACCGAAGTGAAGACGGAACAGTGCCCCTTTATCTCCAACACCAACCTACTCATCTGGCCTCTGCTAGCAACGTGCCCACTCATGGAGAGGAGGTGGCAGCGGAAAACCGGCAGGATGCAATGCCAGAGAAGCGGTGACACGAGGCCTGCACCATGCCAACCACTCAGTGCCCACTTAGGTCCTCTGAAGTGGGTTGAAACTGTTTTAATGGGTGGTCAGTAATTAACACACACGTACAAACAACCAAATAAATTTAACTTGACACGAACATTTTAGTAGTTTCTAGCCTAAAAAAGTTCCATTACAGTTGTTGCACACAAACATCATCTCCTCCAATTACTTCATCCTCTGCACAAGCCCACACAGATCATTACAGCCACCGGATGTGCCATTGTGGTGTATGAAAAACATGCACATTTTGTCCTTATTCAACTTTCTGGAGCAGTGTGGAAGCTACACAGCAAGTTGAAGTGTTCAGACAGAAATCAGCTCTACGTTAAAGAATGCAAGGAGCTGCTTTGTTGGGCGTGTGCTGTTTCAGATACCAACAAGATATGTTGGAGTAACAGATCCATGAATTTGGGGTTTATTAGACACTGTACAGCTATTTATAATATTCACAAGAATGTATAATAACCGTATCTTTTGTTTGGATCGCAAGGCAATCAGTGGACATATGCTGTTCACGTAACATACCATTAATGTGCATTTGCATGTAGGCTAGGCCAATGTGATTGGCCAACACAGTGCCTTGCAGGATGATGTCACATTGTGTTGTGGCAAAAGTTTTTGTCCCGGGCAACACTGCTTTTTTTTTTCTTTTGCAGGAGCCCGTAAAAAAAGTCAGAACATCACCAAAGTCATTAAGGTTCATCCTCGGGGGACTATGAAAGTCTGTACCAAATTTCATTGCAATCCGTTGTATAGGTATTTGCTCATGCACTAAAACAGACAAACTGACCAAACCTTTGTCATCCTCAGAGCTCAGCTGCTGTTGGTTAGACTAGAAACATAACAGCTTTTATCAACACAACAAGAAAACGGTATGTACAGGGCGTACATACCGTTTTATGCAAGGGAAAAGAAAATGAGCAGGAAACTGTTGGCGGTCTCAATATTCACTGGCGGACATCCATCACTAGGCTTGATTTCAAATGATCGAGCTCTTCTTCCACATTTTTGTCAGCTCTTACAAATGACCCCCAGGTGTACTGGGATGGCATGAATAAATCAGGTTGACATATAAAACAACAGAGGATACATACAAGCATTCTATTAATAGACCCCTGTGCTGAATGTGTGGGGCGTACAAATTATTATGCAACCACGGTCGATGGCCTTATTTCTTGACGACCCTGAGGGTAAACATGCCCTCACGCAAGTTGTGAAAAAATGTTCATTTTGATAGCCTCAACTTTCCTGGTGCTGATGGGTTAACCACTGGAGATGCATTGCGTACATAATCATCTCCATTGGCTACTCTCAAAAGCTGGAATGCCTTAGACTTTTCAAACCATAAAAGTAAGTTTAGTTTAGTTAAGAGTTAAAAAAAAAAGAAGAAAAAAGGTAGCCATTTGATGTTTACCAAAAGGAGTACAAAAGAGCTTGAGGTTAAGGCAGCTGTAGGGGGAAGGTCAAAAATAACTAGCAAAGAAGGGAGGGTGACATGGGTAGAGTTGTTTCCTTTTCCTGAGGTCAATGCCAAATATGGTCATGGAGCTAGAAATAGGTATTTTCCAGCTCTTTGCAGAGATTGTGCCACCACTCATTTGGGTAGATGTGCATTAGAAACATACTGTCTTTCCAGTCCAACAGACAGTTATTTTTTCGCCCTGGGCAAATTGCTGCCAGAGAGCGGGGTCCAAAATCGCCCATTCTGCACTGTGGCTCCCAACATGAGGCTGACCACGTCTCCATCTGGCATTACTGCTTCCTTCCCAGGGTGCATGGCATTACAGCAGAAGAGGAGGGCTCAGAGTAAAGTGTCAGGAGGAGATGGTGGGTGGAGGCAATCCTTAATATTTACTGTTATCTGGTAGTTAAGAGGATCCTTCTCAAAACAGGGGCTAGAAACTGCAAACAGCAAACACACACGTGTGTTAACCCTCCTGGTCTTTCTCCCCAGTGACAGTTGTGTTCCTGTAGGACTCACGACAGGCTATGTGTGCATTTGTGTGCATGTGTGGTTATGTGTGTGTGTGTGTGTGTGTGTGACGTAACATAAGCCCTCGCTATGCCCAGATTCTGCACAGCTGGGCTTCTCAGTACTCCAGATTACAATACGTCACTGCTTCGCTCTCAGCCCTCCCTCTTGCCCCGCACACGCTCTAGTACACTCACATCTACTTTCAACACATGCATGCTGACACAAACCAACTCCAATGATGTCATTGAATTTGCTTTTGTCTTTGCCTCTCTCTCCATCTGCCTCCCTATCTCGGTCTCTCTATCATGCATACAAATTTGTTTATCCTTGCTCCTGTCAGTTAGGCTCTGCATATTTACCCAATCTCCCCTCATCTCTTTTTATTTCATCTCTGATTTTTGTGTGTGTGTGTGTGTGTGTGTGATGTTCCTCTCTGGCTGTGCCTCTTTCTGTCTTTTTCTCTCTAACCCACACAGCTTGCGTCAAGGTTTGCCAGAACATAACAAACCACTGGCCAGATGTCATGTCTTTGTGTGAGTTATTTGTACCAAAACACATCCTGGGAAGGGAAAAAAAAACAACTTAAAATCCAACTAAATTCTTTGTTTTAGGAAAAAGGAAAGAATGAAAAAAAATGGTCATGGATTTTCTTTTGTATGTATGTAAAACTAAAGCTTTTCTTCATTTAGTTATCCTACGTCTGCAAAACATTTGCTATCAGGAATTTTCCAAAATAAAACACTGACAAACCTTGTGTTTTTCCATCAACACTGAGGGTTACATTTACTTTTCTGTCTAAGGTGTATACTGATGCTTGAGTGTGAGTGAGTGAGTGAGTGAGTGAGTGAGTGAGGAGCATACTGTGGGTGTGGCGCCTAAATAGCAGGGGTTTTATATTTTCTTAGTGTGGGTTATGTACTGTGGCATACTGTATAGGCCATGCACTGTTTGTATTTTTCATTTTTCATTTTTCTACTCTAGTTAGCGGAGATATTGCTCTGTAATGTTAGTAGAATAAGTACTCTGGTTCCTCTAGAAGTTAGATGGTTGCGTGTAAAATGAGAAGAATCTATCATAAGAATCTGATATTAACCTTGGTAGATTGGACTGTCTATTAGAGATGGGCATGGCATCTAGAATTCTCTGAAATATTCAGTTTTTATCTGATTTGTTGAGCAGTGCAGGATAACGACTGATGTTGCACAGAGGTTATTTTATTTAACCTCATGATCTCATTAAAGTTTATTGAAGCCTTGCACCTTGAAGACTTGACAGTAGACGGGAAATGACGAGCTGAACTCAGGGGCCACTTCAAAAGTGCATGCAAAAACTGCCAAGAGAGCTGTGGATGTGTATCGATGCAGCCAAATCTGTGACTCTTCCCACTGCAATTCTGATGCATTGCCACTCTTCAGTTCCATTACACTTACACATTATGACACTGCATAAACACATTCTACAATTACAGAAACCCACCCTACCAACCCAAAAACATGGCCACACTCATTCACTCAACCAGGTATCATTTAGATTGGATAATTTAGCTGATAAAGGGTGCAGATTGTCTAAATTATTGCCCTCTCTGACTCTGTAGATATGTATCAAGAAACATATTTCCTGTTTTTTTAAATGGACACAATTACATGCATTTTTTTAAACAGAACAACAAAAATACCACCATCCAATTACAAACACCCTTTCGCTCTTTCTCTCTTTCTTTTTCTTTCTACCTTTTACTCACAGTAATGTCCATGCATCTGCAAGCGAGGGTCCTGCTGGACACATCTATTTTCTACAAGATTAGGCCAATTGTCCAGAGGATTGTATCAATTTAACCCAGCTATCATGCTTTCTCTCTTGCTCTTAGCTTGACAAGTCTTCAGTTTTGCTGGCAAGGTCATTGTCTACTCCACGTACCCTGTTGTTAATACACTAGAGCAGAGAAGGAGGAGGAGGAAAAGGGGAGATAAGACGGAGCAATGGAAAGAAAGACGATAAATGAAAGAAAGGATGGAGGCGAGAAACAAGTGAGGAACACAAAAACAGGGACAAAAACAGAAAGAAACTGACAGAAGCACACCCACAGACACACACAAGTAGACTTGTTGGCTAAGTTGTGCATCATGCCAGGGAATGGGATGATAGTGGACTGCAGTGGGGTTGATAGAGGCATTTGGCTGGTCTGATCCCTGTGTGTGTGTGTGTGTGTGTGTGTGCGCTCGCATGTGTTTGTAGGTGTATCTTTGTGTGTGTGAAAAAGAGAGAGAGAGAGAGAGAGAGAGAGAGAGAGAGAGAGAGAGAGAGAGAGAGAGAGAGAGAGAGAGAGAGAGCATCTGTGACTAATGCACTGAATCA
>JAVQJD010024971.1:0-50384 GCA_036023655.1 Nannoperca australis | reverse complement strand
CCCCCCCCCCCCCCCCCCCCCCCCCCGCAACAGAATAGATAATTATGGCCCGAGCATGAACTCGTGCGAAGACCCTATTTGTATGGTGCTGAGCTCTGCACTCTATCAAACATGCAATGGATAGATAAACATGATAGAAAACTCTCAGTATCATCTAACACACTCTGAAAAACACTTCAACAAGTGTTTTAGTGTATGGAATTATTTTATCTTTGATGTTTGATGGGCAGATGTGCGAGGGCCCTTCAGTGCATCTTGCAGCTTTAATTATATATTTAATCGTTGTTTTCAGCTTCTTTTACATTTTCTTTTCTCTGTGACGAGATTCAGAGCACAAACCACAGAGTAGTATGATTTTTGGTGCAGCACCTAAGGGAATACTTCTGTGAGTTCAGCAGCAGAAGACGGATTAGTGAAATAGTTTCTTGTCTGTTGTACGATATAGAGTACTGTTTGTTCTGTCAGTTAAGTGGTTTAATGTGTGTTTTATATCCTCCAGCATATTTAGACATCGGCTTCTTCACACACTGAAATCTGCAGAAAGCCTGGACATATGTTTACATTATTCAGCCTTTCAATAGAAAAAACACTGCTTCGATAGTATTTTGTGGTGTGTATATATAATGTGGGTTATCACTATCTGATTCCACAACAGTAAAAGACACTTGGCATCTCACATCTCACAAATGTTTTCCAAGCAGGCGTTCAGACAAAAAACAGCTCTGCTTTACAAAAATGCCAAGGGCTGCTGTATGGCAAGTTGCAGCTTGAGTAAGGCTACATTCACATATAATCGGGCACTGTGGTGAAGACACAGGTCCTCCCATTCATTTGAACGGGGGCACTGCATTTAGGAAAGTTATCACAGTGGCAATTATGTAATCTTTCATCAAGATGATCGTGAGGTTAAACAGTAGATATGCGGCGTTCATGTTTCAGTAATCTTCCAGGATTATGCCTCGTGTGCCTTGCATACATTTGATTTTCCATTTTTTCCCACGGACCCATGTGTGTTGGCAGTGTTGGCACCCTCGCTGTGCCCCATTCTGCATTAGAGGGCTGTGTTTTTTTTCAGGGCTAAAGTCCACCTGAATGTCTGTCTCTGATTCACATCTCCTCCTGTTTGACAGGCAATTCATATTAAGCATGAACAATTGTTATCTGGATTCATCTCATCAGTGCTCTTAATGAAAAGAGGGTTCATTTTTACCTTAGCACGATGTCCGTTGAGATAAACCTGTAAGGACGTGGATTCATTGACAGTTCACCGAAGATAAATTGCCTAGATGCTCAGTGTGTTTGTCAGTGTGAGTGTGACTGGGTTTGAGTTTGTGTCCCAGAGTCTACAGCTATAACTATAATTAGGTCTTGTGTTTTGGTTGCCTTGGTAGCGCCACAAAGTCCTTGTGACTGTGGCTGTGTGTGTGTGTGTTTGAATGTGTGAGTGAATTTGCTCTAACAAGTGCGCAGTGGCATTTTTTCCTTATCGGTCAACTACATAGCTCCATAGATGTGGCATCAGGGACACGTTTGTACAAAGTTACACAAGCCTTTAAAGCATGGAGGGCAGCTCTTAGATCAGCACACGTCACTCATTTGTAACAGCAGACACATATAATTAGACTGAACATATCCAAAGAGAATTGTTTCCAGCAGTTGTTTTCAGGAGCTAAATCGGCGATACTAAAACTGACGGATTGTGCTCACATCAGTAATCTGTGTAGCAGGTTATTTGTACTCTGGAGATGGAATAGCTGTTGGCATATAAACTCAGGTGGTGTTTCATGGCAACACACAGCTCCCGCTCCTCATCCAAGAGAACTGCAGTGCATTCGTTTTAAGTAAAACCTAATCCAATCCACACCACAGGGTTTTTATGGGTGTTACAAGTCCAGTGTTGCAGCATGAACAGCGGCCGGCAGTCCCTTAGCACAATACAATTGTGGGTAAACAGCACTCTGGACTGATGCTTAGTTATTTCTTTGTGTTCCTACCTGGTGTGCACACCAAGATATTATAAATGACAGTGATGTCAAGTCAGATCATTGGGTTTAGTTGAAATTTGAGCAACTACAGTCAGAATTGTTTTTATCTCACCTTTTGATGCCAGAATCTCTAACCTGGCAAGACGACAGGTTGCCGAATTTCTATCCTATACATTTTCTACTTGAGTTTATGTTACGTTATTTATATAAACACGGGTTTACAATAACTAGGCAGTGTGACTGTGAATGAACTGAGTACAAAAACAGTGAAGTTACACTGTGGTCCATATCGAATAAACTAGAATTAACTGCAGGTGACCAAAGCCTCAGTAAACAGTTTGACACACTTGAGGACAATGAATATTTTTAACTGAATAAAATCTATTTGGGGAAATGGGCAGTTTGACTAGGAACACATTCCTTAGAGAGTTTCAGCTCTTCGAGATCTCCGTCGTTTTGGTGTCACACACGCACATGCTTACAGAGCCCTAGGCAAAGAGCCAGGTCAGGTCAGGGCAAGTGTAGCCAAGCATATCTACTATTTTTGTTTGTAGAAGGGCAGCACTATATGCACCAGGGTTTGGGTAAAGTGGAATACATATTGGAAGGGTGTGGTGATTACTAATTGTCTGTCACATTAGTAGTCAAAAAAAAAAAAAAGAAGAAAGTCCATAATATTGCTGTCTGGAAGGTTCGGCATGGCGTCATGCAAGTATGAGGTATTACGGATAAGATGGCAAAGGCACATGATTTTTCACTAAGGTGAATGAATGTTTGTGGGTGGTGAGTATAAACGTCCACTCACGTCTTTAATCATGCACACACTGAATGGAAATGTGGCACACTGACCATAAATAAGTTGTAATTAATGAATTGCATTTGCTTATTTTGATGTGCAACAGTTAGGTAAACAAATTTCACTCTGAGTGATATTTGGCCCTCTCAGAGTAATGTCAAAGTGTCCATTTTCACCAAAATATCAACACCTCTTGTCTCAGTGGCAAGTGCATTTAAAAGTCAGGGAAATACCAACATATCAGTTGCGTCTTGGACTTGCACTTTTTGCGCTGCTACAAAAATAGAGCCCATAGTCTCATTCATCACTCAACAGCCTCAATGGAGCATTTGCAAATTAGATTCCTATCTCAAGAACACGTAGACGTCAGTTACTGAGGTTGCATTTCAATCATCTCCATGTGTCCACACAGCTCACCATTTGTGACACAGCTTCAGTACACCTGCGCCCACCTAGTGCTGTCCTGTTTATGGAGCTCTGGAAACTTGCCAGTGATGGAGAGCAGCTGAATTAATTTAGACTAAGCTGCAACTGCTGCTCGCTGTGATAAAGATGCATAATGCTGAGTAATGCTTATGTCCATAGGCATTAGTTGTTGGGACTCCTTAGTGTTTTTTCCTCTACTTTTGTAATCATCCTCTGCTTTGACCTTTGGATTTTGGTGGGGAAAAAAATCCCAGTGTTCCCAGGCTTGGTCTTAGGCTTCTTGGCCAGCAAGTCTAGCAAGTGAATATAGGGTTTTACATGGAGGTATATGATTTTACATGGAAGTAATTTACATTAAAATTGTAATTTCCTTACTCACCCTTTTTTGCAAAAATAATTTCCTTGGTGCCAGAGGAGCAATTGTGAGCATAGCTGGTGAGGAATCAATCTCAGCTGACTTGCCGGCGCTGTCGTCTTACTTTGAGAATCATTAGTGCGTGTAGAATTACACACTATCTGAACTGTCATTATGCAATAGCCCAGCATGCCATTTACAAGTACATTGCATCAGTAATGTAATGTCATGGTCAGTGTCAGAGGAGAGGTGAAGGGAGGAGGGAAATACTTTTTCCCGTGACTTTTTATAGCTAATGCTGTCTTAATGTCTTATGGAATTTTCACTAATTACACTATATCAGTAACAGTGGAAATCCAAAGTTGTGAATGGAAATCTTTCTCATTGCAACCATCTATTCAACTAGATGTAAATGCAATGCAATTATTTGTTTCTAAAGTAACCCTGTCCTGCAGGTGTTTGCACAGCTGGTCCAATTAGTTACTGAACAGCCTCTGTCTCAAACTGGTCCTCAGTTGGTGTAGTAAGCATTTCAATGCTATACTCTGATTTGAATTTTGGTTTTTAAACATTGGGTGATTCCAAGGTGTGACATCTCCTAAAGATCCCATGAACATTTAATTGATGAACTGCACTGTCAAGGCAAGTTAAATCAGAAACTGTACAAACATAACAGTACAGCTTTTCACCGAGACCTTTCCACAGAGGTGTCATAGCCCGGATCATTATGAATTATGGGTAAGATAAATCAGTACAATGGTTAATATTATTGTACGCGCTTGCTAAAACAAACCTGCCCAATTAAATAAATTTGAACTGTGTTCACCCTGCTGTAACATTTTAGACTGTAAAAGGGCATGTGTAGAAGGCTTGTGTAGAGCAGAAACAGCACAGGTGTAATTAACAGCATTAGTGATGGCTGCATTCGATTTAGGTTTACCATGTTCAACCATAAAAAATGGACTTATGCATGAGTAAGAGGAAGAAGGGAGGGAAGGAAACCTTTAAAACTAAAAGCTAACGAGTAAACAGTTAATCTTATTTCAGTTCAAAGGACAGAGATCATATGCCAAGCTGCATATGAAGAGTCTGACCCCAAAGAGTAGATGCAGTCACATATTTATAACTTATAACAATACATGGTATATGGTAAGGATGAAAACACAAGGCAGTACTTTAGTAATCAAACCCAAACAACATCCCAATGTCCCTTACGACAGAGATGACCCATGACAGAAATGATCTATGTACACTAAGTACATAGTGTACATAGATTGGTAGGAAAACAGGTTATTACAGAAAAACGTATCTAATAGTAGGCAATGAGATATTTTGCTGCTACAAGAACAAGGACATGAACCCACATGGAGAGCAGAGGAAGACAAAGAGAAAGGAAAGAGGAGGAGGCAGGGAAATTGACTGTCCTTTGTCCCTGATGATGAAGTCAAACTTCAACCAGCACGGCTAAAAATAACACAGTAGTGGCCCTGCTGCTACCACACACACACACACACCCAGTGGGGATTCCCATCAAAGCTGCCTTCACCCATCCTGACCTTTTCATTTAAGTTATGTTTGCTCACTCTCATTCCGCCATTCACCACCTCCCTGTGCGGTATAAACCATTCACCTGCATTCACACTAAGCCGTTAGATTCATGAACACTAACTAACACACACACACACACACACACACAGACTCTTTGTTACTGTTCTATTCGTCGTCCTTTGATACACACATTCAGTACAGACAACACACACCTAAACCTGTCTTTAAACCACCAGTCTATATGATTTACTGTGTTTCGCAGCGATGCTGCTCTTACAATTTTGTGCATTTATGCATTACACTGGAACAACTGAGCAATTGAGTGAAGAAGAAGCACAGCAATAAAGGACACAGAAATTGCATTAGGTGAACGCACAGAACACTGTGTGATGTGCAGCCAAGGAAACAAAAGAAAAACACGGCGGCATTAAGGCGTTCATTGACATTTTAAAGTTTGTCGGTTATTAATCTTAAACTCGATGCTTGGCTTTAGCATCTACAAGCAATATCCACTTGAAACAGGTACTTAGTGCTTTAATTGTAAACCTGTCTAGGTTGACTATATATGTCGTTTGCCTCATGTCTTTGTCCACTTTGTCCACTCTGACTCTGATGAAGACACAGTATTGTTGAAACCTTATTCTGTTTTGCACAGTTAAAGTCTGTGTGCTCCAGTCCAGTTAGAATGTATTCTTGACCGTGTAAACAGCAGTTGATAAAACACTCTCTCTCCAAAGTCCATTTGGAGCTTTACTTGATCATTAGCAGCAGATGGAGTTTTCTCAGTGGTCAAGGAATTGTAGACTCACATTTTCCCCCTGCACTTATAATAACTAGGCCTATTAATAATTTATTATACAGCATTTAGACCTTCTGAAGGTGATGGTGCCTGCACTTAAACATCTTGTTTGTTTATTAGACCTAATACCTGTGTGAGTATGTGTGTCCACCTGCATGTGTTCTCAGTGGTAAATCAAGCTGTGAATTTGTTTGGAGCCCTTGAAGCTCATTACTGGGCTTACATGCAATGCACACTGGGTAAGCATTTGAACAGCCCTGACTGCTATTCATCACAAAGTGATCAAGCATGACATCTGAGAGGAGTGTGACACACACACACACACACACACACACACACACACACACACACACATACTGCTTCCACTCCTGCTAATATAGAAGGTACTTTCAGTATTCTCTCTACTATATAGGAATAGTTTGACATTTACAGACAGATAGAGTTACAGTGAAGTGTAAAATGTATTTTTCAAAAAGTATTCCTATAACTTTTCTGGACATGTTCTGGCTGATAAATAATTGTTTCAGTATGAACAAGAGTGTTCATGTACACATTAAATATAGCTCGCATGTCTTGGGCTCCTCTTTTGTAACACAAACTCAGGTGGTCCATATCAGATCTGGGGAAAAAAAAATAAAAACATGACACCACACAGCTTTTTTGCTGTTCACACTAATTAGAAAATATCAGATCATCAGATGGAGTACTAGAATGGAAGCTGTGACGCTCTCTTAGTGTTCAAAAATAGAACTCTCTGTTAGTTAAAACCATGGCATTTTTATGGAACAACATCATAGAACGTTGAAGAGATGGGTGTAGACAATATGATAGGTGAATGGTCAAAAAGAACAGTAAATGTAGGAGGAAGTGGAGGATTGTGCACACACATGCAAGCATTGTGCACGTGTGTGAGCACCTCTGAGCAGCGAGGTACAGGAGTACCTTAAAGTGCTTTAAGTGACCACACGTATGCGTTCACACCACAGATGTTCGTCACGAGTTTAGTCCAAACTAAGTTCTGAAATGTAAAAATAAAAAATGCTAAAATTAATTTGGCACATTCTGCTCATTCATGATCACAACTCCATCTGCGGTCACAGTGAAGAGAACATTTTGCGAGTGTTTTGGCATAAAAGAAAGTGTGAAAATGAGACGGATTGAAAGTCCAAGAGCCCTGGAGAATGACATGGAGTTGAAAGGAAAATTATATGATGAGAGAGGGCGTGAAGGGACATAGAATTGGACTTTGAGATGTAAAGAGAGCTGAACAGAGTGTGATGAGTGGTGTTCGGTTGGGTAAAAGCATCTAAAAGACTTTCAGCTTGTAGCAAGCGGGCTGCCTAAGTACAAGAATAAAACTGAGTTGCCTCCCCTCCTCCTCGTCCTCTTCACCAGACTTGATGGCTCTTTAATGGGATTTGGGTCCCACTGACTACCATTGTCAGTCTCCCTGTAAATTATAGTTTTGGGATTTCTGTTGGGTTGCATGGCATTTACTTTCTATACACACTTACGTGCACAAGAGCCACATTTCAACATAGATTTTAAGATAAGCTGTGTTAATCATAGCATGTTAACCACTTAAAACATCCGCTAGGTTAAAAATATTCAGTAGCTCTTGCTCTCCAACACTTGAATCCTCATTTATTTAACCCTAAAGTTCTTTCAAAACGTAATAGCATTGCAAGTTTTAACCAATATCATTAGTGTAGGAATCAATCCAATGGGCAGATTTTTTTTTTTTATGTAACCTATTCCAAGTAATGACAAGATCATTATGATGTGTCTCTAATGGTACTGTTGCCAGTGGACATCTTGCTTTACCTCAATAATAATTGATTTACATGGACCATAACGACCTACTGAGTCTAAACAAAATTATATTGTGCAACTGTGAGTTTATGACTGTGCATCATCATGTAGATTTGTGGTTTATATCTCATATTTAAAATCTTGGCATGTAACCTGTTTTTATTGTTTTGGCAAACCTAAATATTTCATTCACTTGTGACAAACCCTTTCCTATTTATTACTTATGGACAGAATTTTCGCCTAACGTTTGTTGTAAGTAACAAGAAAGTGCAGAACAGAAAAGCCAAAGATATATTTGAGGTAACTTATATACAGTATCACCATTGCATAGTTTTCAACCAAAGAACACTGAATGCTTGGTCACAATTCTTTCCAAATAAATATTGGCTGATATATATCCTTGTGTATTTTTGAAACTCTCAAATATCAATATAGGTATCTGCAAGTAAAAGTTTCCCAAATCATCATAAGGAAACAAACTGAAATAATGAAGTGATTTCACTTTTCAATGTCACATAAGCCAAAAGAAAAGAAAGGTATGAAGGTAAAAGCAAAAATTATGCAAAGTGAAAAGTGACATTGTTGCTTTTAAACACTAAGGAGATCTTCAGTGCTTATTTCTTAAGGTTAAACATGGAGGAAAAGGAGTAAAAAATTACTCAAATGGGACTCATTTATGGAAACATTTGAGGAGAGTCCGGCAGGGAACGATGTGATCAGTGTGTGTGTGTGTGTGTGTGTGTGTGTGTGATGTTGATTGACGGGTATACTCTGTGTTTTGAGCTGGTTGGCCACAATGTTCCAGGACTGATTGTGAGTCATTTACTCCAGAAGTGGCTGGACATTAGAGGGTTTTATAATGTGTGTCGGCACAAGAAAATGGTCTCTGTCACATTTACAAAAAGTGCAGAGTACCAGTGAGGGGAAGATCTGTGGACGTGAATGTATTCAGAGTGCTTGCATTAACATTGTCCTTGATGTGTGTGCGTGAGTGCGCGTGTGTGTGTGTGTGTGTGTGTACAGTGTGTACTTTCTCTTCTACCACTGAGGTGAGCATTTCTGCACGTTCACATCAGTTTGTATGTGTGTCAGTGTACTATGCTTGTGTGTGTGTGTGGGGGGGGGGGGGTGGGGATGGTTTTCCCTCTGGTAGAACAGGACTAATGGTTTGTTTACATCCTCTCAAGTTTCGTGGGGGATTTACAGTTCTTGTGTCGACCAGCCAGGACAAGGAGGGAGGATCTACTGAGTCAGGAACAATCCTCTTCCTCCTTTTGGGTTCAGTTCTCTCTTGTTACAGCCTCCTTATGCTTCATTCAATCTCTGTCTTACTCTTTCCCAGTCCTTGTCTTGACTCTCCATCATTTGCTGTCTCTCCTCTTTTTCACTGTCTCATTTTCTCCCCACGAAATACTTACTTTTTCACTCTGTTTGGCACCTTAATGTAGAGCACCTCTCTTCATTATTCTCTCCACATTCATTTGACACTTTTTTTTCTTGCCATCTGTCTTTCAATTCGCTCCATCACTCCTGTCATTTGTCTCGTTCTAGGCCTTTTCTCTCACTTATTCTGCCTTCCATTATCTCCCTTTCTCCTCGTCTTCTCTCTGTTTTGGCTGGTTCCTGCCTTCCTCTTCATATTACCTCCTGTCTCCCCCTTTCCTTTTATCCATTCTTTTTATGGGCTCAGGTTCTGCCTCTCGACTGCTTTTGCTTCACATCTCCCTGATATTAAAAGTTTTTTAGTCTTTTCCCAGTGTTTACATTCCTCTTGAATCATAATTCACCTGCACCTGAGGCTAAATCATAACCAGGCATTATCATCATCAGCCCTTCAATAAGATTTCAATTAAAAATGTTTCCATGAAATGAAGATTTTGTTTTTAATTTTCAGCTCCCCTCTCCTGTCAGTCATTTTGTGATCACTCAAATGTATCTGCTGACCTTGGGGCCCACTGATATATACAGTGTGTAGCATAGAAATAGGAAGTTGTTTTAAAAGGCAGCAGGAGAGTAATGTGGGACTGTGTTCATGTGAGTTTATGGATGTGTTTTAGTAATAATGAGTCTTTGTAGCCAGATGTTGTCATCGTTCCACAGTCATAATAAAAGTAATCAATTAACCTTTTACATCACTAAAAGGTTGGATAGGCAGTTTTCTTTGGCATCATTGGCACACGGGGCATCAGGCTCATTATGTCCGATGCCATGGCTCTCGTAGCGACAAGTGGCAAAGAAGCATGATGAATTGGTGGGGAATGACTTTTGACGGGGGACAACGGCGTGTGTCTGTGTATTGTACTAGCCTGTCTTCCCACTACTGGACAGCGTTGCAGCTGTATGTGAAGCCCGGGGCGCTTTGCTCTGCTCCGCTGCCGTGAAGCGCTGTGGGGACGTCTTTGAGCAGACAAGTTGTGTTGAGAGTGACCGGGGTCTCGGTGAAGCTCACGCTGTGGAGAGTGACTTAGTGGAGTGATACGGGGCAGTAGAAAATGAGGTGGAAGGTTTTGCATAGTTCTACTAATTTTGCCTACCCCAGCTTTAACTCTTTTTTTCAAATTCCAATTTCTCTGAAATGACAGCTGGCAGATTGCTTTGCATTTCAGATTCATTCTGACCTTCCCTCCATTCACATATGTCTCTTTCAGGCTTGTTGCAATAATTAACAGGTGTTCCTGAAGGTAAAACGTGGCGAAACTGTTTGTGTGTGTGTGTGTGTGTGTGTGTGCGTGCGAGCAAGAGAAACGTGTGTCATGCAGCAAAGTAAAAATCCACATTAATTAGCCTGCTTTGACCTACCGCTTACCCCCATTCATGTTTCTCCCAAAGGCCTCTAACTGAACAAATGACAGAAAATTTGCCACTGTGTTTTTTTCTCCACCATAGTGCAGAAGAAGCACAGGGGATAATTGTTTTAGTGCTGTGGCTGTATGGAGGTGGGTGAGAAAAATGGTGTTAAGTGTTTTGTGGGTCTATGTGAGGGCATACAATGGAATACAGGAGATTACTCATAAAGTAACTACACCCTATTTCATCCACACACACACACACACACACACACAGTCGATGTATGTATAGTACATCTGCTTGCTTTGAAAAGACAAAGCCAATGACACACAGAGCATTAAGCATATGTTTTGCCCCCCCCTCCACCGCGCTCCAAACACCCCCACACACACCCCATACACGCACTCCGACACACAACATGGTTGTGTGCTCTTCACACCAGTCTCTTGTGAAACACACAGGCTGCAGCAGCTGTGAATTCATAGCACACTACCATGACCTTCACCTCAATGCCAACAGCTATCTGGACTTCAGCCCAGCTCCACTTTGATTTGACTCCATTTTCTCTGCTGTTACAGGCATTTTTCAGTCCAGACAGGTGTAACATCATTCTGACAAGCCAGCAATTTGAATTTGGTATTGAAGGAAATTTTTATGTGGAAATAATGGCCAAATAGTCTGGCATGTTTATAATGGTTGAACTTCTGCTCCTGGGACAGCATTTCCAGTAATAGATTACCTTTTGTACTCCATGTAGATCTGCCAACCTGCATCCACATGCCTGTCAGACCAATTTAGATGGATGATCTGGCTGCTATGTCAGAGCAGTGCCACTATCTGAAAATAATCCAGCCAATCAGACTCAAGTATTTTCCATAACCATGGTATAATAATGCAATCATCTTTTTACTTGAATTTACATGGTTTAACAAGTGATTGATATTCTTTATTTTCAAGTATTAGCAATTGTTGAGACTTCCTACCTTGTAAAAGTCTTGATGAAATATATACTCTGCGATTAAACATTTCTCTTTCCAGCTCTTTCTTTTCCTCGTGTTGTCATCTAACTGTCTCTGTCATTGGATTTGTATGTATAGATGTGTACTGTGCATCATCTGTGTGTGCACAGCCCTGTCTGCATCTGTCATGATATGATAAAGTTTGTGTGATTAATAGTTCCGTCCTTGGGGGAGACGTGCGTCCCGGGTGTATGCCTTGGCTGGCCAGCACTTTATCCCACATTAGCAGGATGTTGGAGCTGACAGGTATCAGGTTGAGTCACAGGTGGGCACTTCAGCACAGTTGGCTTCCCTTAAAGGCCAAGGGAGCATCCATCAAAATAAATATACAACACTTGAAATCAGGTTTCAAAATATGTTTCCCATTTGAGTGTCATATGTCAATGATTGTGTGGCATTAAATAGTGTCGTGCATGTTTGTATTGACATTGACATGTAATCAATAAAAGACAATATTCTGCAATATTTTGCCTGAATCCAATTCAAAGATAATGTTTTTAGGCTTTGGGGATGGCAGTTGGTCCACTGCTTTGGTCCAGCCTGAAATATCTACTGGATGGATTACACAAACATTTGTACAGACATATATGGTTCCCTGAGGTTGAATCCTGAATTCGCCAAATTAAGGCTGTTGAAATAGACAAATATAGTCACTAAACATCAGCATGTTCTTAGCATTGCATGTTGAGCATGCTGATGTCATTTGGTAAGGCTTTGTTTCCACACATAGAGGAATGGAATTGATTGTTTCTCAGTTTTAACAGTTTTGCAATTTCCCCATTGAGGGACTAATAAAGGTTTATCTTATCTTATCTTATCTTTTCTTACCAGGTGGCCCAAAATTAATGTTCAGAATCCATATTGCTTTATAAGAACAAATGGATTACTTTATTATATGTTATTGCGCTGTACTGAACATGTAGTTTCCAATTTTCTGCGGTGCAACTCTCCAAACCAAATTGTATTGTGTCTTATTCACACTGAACAGAGGCTGAGTATTGTAGTGGGAAAATGCACAGTTGACTTCCTGTGTATGAGTCACTACAAAAAAGGCACCAGAGTTTGGACTTTTGCATATACAGCATGCATTTGTTGACTACTCAAAATAACTGATTGGCTTTTTAATTATTAAAAGGAATTCCAGTCACCCTCTCAGTTTAACCTCTTGTATGCATGCTTTTATAAACGGTAGGCGCAAACACGAGCAACCAGTGTCTTCTTTCTCTGACAAACACATACAGTAGTTTCTTTTTCTCATACAAATTTGAAATCGCCTCTCACCCCACTCTGTGTACACACAGGAAAGGCAGCAGGGAAGGTGGGAGAAATAATGTGAGGCTTCTTGTGGAGGAAAGGACAGAGATGTACTGCAGATGTTTCTCTGTCCTGTACATTTCTCTCTTGTGTGTATGATGCTAAGATTGTACAGACTGGGCAACTCCGATAACTTGTCTTGGCTTTTTCTCTCTCTCTCTTTCACTTAATCACTATCTTTACCATCTTTTTGTTGTCTTGTTCACATGCCCTTTCTCTCTACTCTCTTTCCTTCATATACACACACACACACACACACACACACACACACACACACTAATTACACTCCTGGTCCACCTATTGACTGTCAGGCCTACAGCTGAAGGATAATCTTATCTGGAGAGAGCAGCCCAGCGCACTGCACACTGCCATCCAGTTGATTAAATGTGCACTGGGGAAGAAGATTTTGTGTGTGTGTGTGTGTGTGTGTGCCTTTGCCATCATAGGTAATAAAACTGCAAAGTGATGGGCTCATAGCTCTGCCAGCAGTATGGGTTTGTGTATGTTTTAAAGTTTGTTTGGATGTAGGAAAGGCTGTGAGCCAGTGTAATCTTAGCTACATACTTTACAGAGCAGAGGTGAGATTTAGTTTAAAAAAAGCATTTTCAATGTATATTGTCCAATAAAAACCACATATCTCCAAATTCGGCTTACTGTAGATCTCGCACAGTGTTCAGCCAACACCTCTTAGAAATAAACTAGAATAAAATTATCATTCCCGATTAAAGCGACAAATGGTTAGGAGTTTTGAGCAAATTACCATTCATTACCAACATTCTCTTATTTATCCTGGTATCGGTCATCTTAGGCTGGTCTAATATTGCACCTCTGTCCACATTCCCAGCACCTCCCCCCCATTACTGAAGCCACTTATCGCCCTGCTAATGCAACCATCCATCAGTATGAAGGGCTGAGTGTTTGTGGGACTGAGAGGGAGAAGAGCTGATTAGTTGTAGAAGTAATAAAGCACCTGTTTTTTTCTTATTTGATGTTCAGGATTTCCCCATTTACTCGTTTGTTTTTGTTAATGGGTGCCACGACCTGCCCAAGCACAAAACCTGTCCTCTATGGGAGACAGGTCAAACCCAGGTTCATAAACTGTATTTTCTATTTATATTTCTGTTATTTTACTACGTTGATGTGGCAATATTACATATTCAGGTAGGTGCAGTTCCTTTTAGGTGACAGATACCAACTAGGGGTGGGCATTGTTGTGTACTGCTTATCGGTACTTATACTTAGGTATAGGTGTAGCTATATAGTAGTTGCTGTAGGAGTTGTATGAGCTATTATTGCTATTGCAGTAAAGATAAAGAAGTTTAACAGGGCTCTACAATTGCAATTTAGACACAGTGGGACTGAAATGTATAAATAGGGGCACCTCAAGCAAGACACTTACAAATGCATCATCATTAACAAACCACTGAAAACAAGATAGTAGGCAAACAAAATTGCAACAGTTAAATGAATGAAGGAATGATGTTCAAATACTGATAGCAGCACCAACTCCCCACGAGTTCATTGAGATTTCTGCTCTGAAATAGTAACCAGAACCAATTTAAGATAACCATTCCTAATACTGACTATAAAAGTAAAGAACAAATAAGTAGCTGGAAAAGAATGACTGACCGGCTGGAAGGGATCTGGTGTTTTTATTTCCAACATGTCCTGTGTGGGCTGCGTGCCAGTAGGTGTGCTGTCTCCTAGAAAATAATCTCCTCAGGTGATGTGAAAATTGCTATTAATAAAAGAATAGCCCACCTTTCTGCTTGCAGTATCACAGGTCCTTAGCATGTGATCATAATAACACTATGTACATATGTGCTTCCTACACAGACTCATTCACGTGGTAACCAAGGAAAGCACACTGAGTCATTTATGCATGCTGTGAGTTGAGGATTATGTTAATGCTTTTGCTGTCATCTTCATAGCTATTTAGCGCTTTCAGGCGGAAATTGAGCAATTAAAGTCACATGAGCTATGACATGAAAGGTTTCTTTTTTCCCTCCGAAGTTTTCCTCATAAATTCAGTGTTTCAGTACCTGCCAGGCACAAAATGGTCTTTCTGTTGGGCTGCCATGGTGCTCCCAGAAGGCATTAATGTGGCTCACTACACGTGGAACACAGTGGTAATAGCAGAGCTATTAGTGTAGCTGTTATGTCACGTTGACATTCAGATAGAGAGGTGTGCTGATCTGGCTGCTGAGGAGACTGCTCTTTGACTGTAGGTTAGTTATGTCCTCATGTCCTGCATTTTGTTATTTATAAGAGTCTTTGGCAGATGTTGAGGACTTCTGAATGCAGGTCATTTATTCTGCTTCATCTGCCAAGGCTACCTTTAAAAGATAATATAGAATATGTTACTGGGATTTAATACAAGCTGAATAGATAAGGAATGTCTTCTTTTATTATTTATTTGGCTATTTATGTATTTAAATGTAGCTAGTTCCTTGAGGCATTACCACCTCCTTCTGGTGGCAACATTACGCTTGTGAAGGCTACATATTTCCAATGTGCTTGAACTAGTCTTACTACATGTCTTACTCAGCCCATGAGGCATCACAATGTGTCTCATTTGTGATTGCAAATTTCATTCCCACCTGTAAAACATAATTTCTGCTCAGTCAAATTAACCAATTAACTGTGTTTATGAAGGCAAAGTGTATTTTGAGCTAGTTAAACATCTGGCATAATTTGATAATGGCTTTCATGTTAATAGCTTTTCAAAGTAAAATATGAATAAGAATTCAACTTGCATTAAGTGTCTTATTTGTCAGTCGCTAACATCCATAGAAAGGTTAAGTACATAAGCAGGATAAATTGATTCCCGTAACTCGCCTCGCTAAATGTAAATTGTCGGAGCAACTAAACCTGTTAACAATAATTTTTGATTTATCACTAACAACACAGGGTTGTAATCAGGTGGAATGGTCATTTCGCACAGTAAGGGTCAGCAAATCTGGGAATCTTTATTCATAATGAAAGGAGCTCTTATTCTGGAGAAGTAACAACTAAACCTAAAAATACCACATATATTGTCAGGACAGCTGAAACAATGATATTCTTGATATGAAACACTGGGGTGTCTATTACACACATTAATTAGTGATGATGGTGGTTGGACATCATTATAATATCCAGTGGATTATTCATATCTGCAGATTCTCCGCTGATGTTCAAACCCAAACTAGCACAATTCGGATTTTTATTCTGGATGGGTGTGGTTTCCACTTCATTCCAACTTTGCACACAAAGCATCACATTCCACCTGCATTCAATTAAATAGATGGAGACTAGTAAACATATGTTTCGGTTGTATAAAGACAATGTCTTACCCTTACTAGTTTGCCATATTGCAACTCATCCTCAACAATAATACACTGAACTCTAAACTGATTCAGTGGTTGCAAGTGTTTGGCTCCCATCCAATGTCCAACAGAAAATCAAAAGCCAAAGTGAAATGCTTTTGTTTGTCTGAGTTTGCCAGTGAAGCCAGAGTACCTCCATATCTTGAGTGATGTTGTCACACAGAATAACGAGTGAGATCATCTCTCAATGGACAGAAAATGATTCTATTCTTTCTTCTATCCATTCTCGCCTGTCTTGGTTTATCGCTCTCATTCATTTGAGTTCCTTTGTGCACTGAGGCCAGCAATGTGCAGTCTGCTAATCATAACTCCTCCTCTCCCTTTCCACTGTTTCTGTCCTTCCTCCTCTCTTTCTTCTATACTCTCTTCTCTCTCTGCTGATAGATTTGCCATTTCTTTACCTTCTTTCACTGTTTTATCCACTTATTGTTCGCTCTCTGTTCTCTTTTCCTCCTTCAGTACTATAGCTTTTCTGACCATACAATGATGCCAACTCCTGTCTTTCTTCTCCTCCTTCGCCTCCTTTCTCCACCTTCTTGATGATGGTGCTGTAGCATTATCGACTGCACAGAAATGCTGAGGGCATCCAGATAGACCACATATTGATTGATACAGCTTAACGCTGCAATGTTGTTTATTCATATTGTGTTTCTCCGGTCCAGCAGTATGTCTGACAACTAGTCTAGACCTTTTTAAGCCCTTTAGAAATGTGAGCAGTATTACAGGTTTTTGTGTTAATGAATGGAACTATTTGTGTTTAAGGTTGAGATAGCAGTGAATTAATCACATTCTCACTGGTTGGGCAAGGCCTATGCTTTTATTACAGAAACACTTCAGGTGAGCAGAAATAAAAAAAAACTGGATTGAAAAATATAAAAATAGGAAGTATGGCACGTCAGGCACAAATGATGGACTATATTGTTATGTTTTTAAAAGTTTGCTGAATGCAAGTAAATGTTAGAAGGTTTTGAAAATCTCTCGCACCATTTAATGGTTACAAATTTTGCATTGATGATCTTTTAAAATAATTGAATTCATTTATTTTAGTGAAAACTATTTGGAGATATTGATACAAATGTGGGACGTTAAACAGTAAGAATTATAGTATAGTAATTTCAAATCCAGGCATTTATTTCTCTCATGTTTTAATGTGGGTGGTGTATTTGAAATCTGGAACATGTATTTATTCATCTGGGCAGCTCAGAACATTGGGCCTCATGCAGGAACCACTTGTACGAACAGAATGGCTCTTAAGGAGAATTAGTGATTTAAGAGTTATTTGTTGCATGCAAATTTTCTCTGTGATTTTAACAAAATTCACAAGAGGTCCAGACCAGTATGAGTCATGTAAAGATAGTCTGCCTCTCTCTACTTGGGAAATGGACATCTTGTTTGTCAACTAAAACAAATAAATAAATAAACTTGCAAAATGAATATTCTGTTCATCATGGCTATCAAAGTTACTAAGAGGTTTTTTAGATTATATGATTTTTGTCATGGCAACTTTCTCTCACTGCCACACCTCCCCGAGGGTCTGTATGCAGGCCCAGGATCCTCCTCCATTATAACACCACAGTATACCTATTGTATACTACTTCATAACTGTCACCTCCCATTGACTGTCTCTCATCTAAGTCATGGACCACTTCTTGTTTGTCTGGGCATTTTATGCCTTAATTTGATAGTGATAGTGGAGAGAGACGGGACATGTGGGGAAAGAGTGACATGTGGCAAACCATTTCCTCTTTATTTCTGTGACAGTGTGATAATGTGTGATATTTGTTCATTATTTTGGGTCCTCTTATACAACTACTTTCTTTTCTCTTGTATGACATTTTTGTGAAAAATGAAACTTGACCACGAATGGAGCAGCACCTTCTCATGAAACAGGCTGTATTTATCAGGTTGAAACAAGCAATTTATGCTAAGTTTGGGCAATTAGGAGTTACTTACTATAATTAAGCCTCAGCAAAAAAAGTAAGAGAGGTTTGAGATACTTCATTCTGCTGCCCTGTAGCATACAGAATGAAGCCAGGGCAACCACTGTCAGATTTTTTGTTTTGTTTTTTGTACAAAACTAGTATTTAAACTTTGCAAAGAGCCCAGTTGAATATATTCGGTTGAAGAAATTGTATTCCAGTTTGTTTTGACTCTACCTGGGGCTAAAAATCTCTAACCTGGCATGATAACATGTTGTCGACAACAGCAACTAGTGTGTGCCTTCTGTTTATAAGTCCTCAGTTGTATTTGTGCAGTGTTGATACACCAAAGTAAAAGATGCAGCAAACCAATCTTTTACACAATGGTTCCATACAAAGAAAGTTAAGTGTTTGTGATCACACACAAAGGACTTAAAGTCAATGACTCACACACTATTACATCAAGTGGTTAAGGGACTAGATGCGGTTAGAGACGCTCCAGCAAGACAAAGTTATTGGTAGGTTTCGCACTCATCAGGATGCAGCCCTCTCAATGTGTGGATTTGGGCTTTAAGATCTAGACCAGGACCCTGTAATAGGGGATGATGATGACAACACACTCTAGTTTATTGGCATTGATTAATGAGCAACAACAAACCACAGTGCCTTGTCATCGGACAAATCGAATAAAGAAAAGGCAAGTACTGGCCTCTTTGTGCTGGCTGCGTCATGTAGCTAAATGATCGATCACGCTGAGAAGATTCCAGAAAAGAGACAGAGCGAGTTGTAGTTGTTTTGTTTCAGCAGGGGAAAAATAACAGAGCTATTCAACTACTCAGTACAAGCTTTTATTTGTTGTGCAAACCTTCACTAATATGGAGCAGTCTGTTTTGACCTGTGCACGGTCGAGCACATTCATCATGGTGTCGTCAGACATTTCAAATAATCTCACCAACCCTCATAAGAGGTCTAGGTAATGTATGCACATCCTTGATATTTTTAGAAGTCCGCTACAGCTCATTGATGACGAAGTGAAGGACGTCTAAAAGGATAAAAGGACATAAAATTAGGCTCACGCCTTTATTTCTGTCCGTATTTACCTTTCTCTCATTTTTTGCAACTTTGTCCTCTCTCATGAGTGAAGGACCCACAAAAAAACAATTTTTAATTCCCCCCTCAGTGTGTCCTCTGCCACAGTGTCTTTCAATTCACACCACTCTCCTCCCTCATTTTGTATGTAGCCTGGACGAGGAGGGATGGAGAGCCTCTGTATTATTTACAGTAGCTCTTAACCTGGCAGGCTCGCGCTCACCACAGCCCAGAGCTGTTTTTAGAAACGCTTTGTAATGAAACGTCTTCATTACTATGTAGTTTCACATTGAAACTAGTCTATAGAACTACAAAGGACACAAGGTGCTGCAGCTGGCTTTGTCACCTTTAATGCATAGATTGTGTACATGATGAGGTAAAAGTTTGGTGATGTATAGCTAAGGAATATGTGTGTAGGAAACACGTTTTTATCATATCGACGGTGTGCAACATTCAATGCTTGTTGATTTTAATATCCGAGAGTATTGTATTAATGAGTATAACTATTGTGAGAGAGTAAATGTACATAATTTTGTGTTTGGGTGCACATCTGTGTGTCTATGTACTTTAGTTTTGCATTTGTAGGTGGGTGAAATCCTTCCTGTAGTTAAAGTTAAAGACTTAAACCAACAGGAAATTAAATTCAGAAAGGATGATTTTCATTTCATGCACCATACTTAAATTGAGCAGAATGAACTAAAAGCTAGTTTTATTCAACCTTGTCCTACAGCATGTTAAAGCCTCTTTACTCTGGTGGTATTGTCTATTTTTCAGATGATTACACTCTCGTCTCTGGGGCAGAATTGGCCACTTAAAACTCTGAGGATAACACCGACCATCACCCCATTTTAAGACTTTACTTGAATTGTAAATATTCAGGAAATTGATTGGATGTGGGTTTTTTTTACCAGACTATTTGTTAATTGAGCAAATGTTTAGTATTAAACATACTATGCATATTATACTAAAGCATACAGTAGTGTCAGCTCACTTGACCCTTATCCTCTGAGGTCCTTGTAGGATTGTGGTCATATACTGTATTAGACAAATATGTTGATTTTACATAAATGCTTTGTTTATGTAGCTGAACATTGTGTGCTTTTTATTATTCAGCTTAATTCAACAGGAAATAAGCTTTTCATTCCTCTATTTCGGATGTTTATTCTAGCAACTTTCATGAAGCATCAAACATGCAAATGCTAAAACTGGCTTTCTGGAACTATGCAAATCCCCCATGATACTATCTGTTACAGCTGTTTGGTTTTGCATCCTGCAACTAAGCTTGGTCTAATGACCTGCAAAGCTTTATATTACAGTTTTATTTATTTTAGTACATACTTATAAAATATGTGTGTCCATATGTGAGCTTTGCAACAGCAGCCAGGCGCTGACATCGTTTTAAGCCCCCCTGTGTGCTATTTTGGGTGAGCACCTTACATTTTCCTATGACAGCATTTCACAGCTCAGCCGGCATCCATGACAGGTAAAGGTCAGGGAAAGAGGAAATGTGGAATCCAGGGGAATACTGTTGATTTAGCTCTCCTTCATTACCTCCTACCGCCTCATTTTTCTCATCTTCTTGCTCTCCTTCTTACAATGTGTTGTTGAAAATGTCCAATCGTGTCTCTTTTCTCATGTCTTTGATTTAATTTAGGCCCCTCCTTCTCATTAAAACTCCTCAAGTTGCCCTCCTTTGATGATCCTCAGTCTCTCCTTTTCTCCCTCTTTGAAATCGTTCATTCATTTCCATATCTTCCTGCTCCTTTCTGGGTCTTTTGTCACCAACAGAAGCTTTGGATTTAGAATATGAAAATTAAAGATCAAAAGCAGACAGAAGTGCTGCTTTCAATCAGTCAATCCACCATTTATTTCTTGAATAAAGTAAATCTAAAAGCTGCTATTGCATGACCAATGTGTACAAATTCACAGGTTCATGTTCATTTAAACAGAATTAGTCAGAAACCACCTGTATGCCTGGTCTTTTATTGAAGAAGCACGATTGCAGCAGAAGCTGAAATGACTTTGCTTTGTTTTCTGACCTTTTTCTCAGTTAAGTCTGGAAAATGAGACAATATATAAAGAATGGGTGTTGACTCAGGGCCACGCAAACAGGCAGTTCATGGTCCAACTCACCCAAACATCTGCTTTTTACTTTTTCGTGAAGTAGATAACCACTTTCTGTCAGCCTCAGGGCCAGAATAAAGAAAAACTTACAGTCAAACTAGTTTCAAATTTCAAGTCAGTAATGAACCCTGAAGTTGTATTTATGACTAAAGACAGTCTGACTTCGCCATTTATATTCTCAAATAGTGGAGGACTCTCGTGGATTATTAGTGAACCTGAGAAATTGCTTCAGATCTTTTAGTATTTATCAAAATTAGTTTTGAGTTAGCATATATACTTACATTCTGCTTCTACAGAGGAAACAAAACCGTGTGAAAAATGAGACAATTAAGATCATCAAATTTTGTGTTGGATTTAATTTCTTGGTGTGCTGGTGATTGAAGGTCGTACATCATAGCAGCACTTAAATATTCTATGATTGCGAGTCTTTTATTATTATCAGTGTTTGTATTGTTATTTCTGTCCCAGCCTCATGTTCCTGTCATCATTTTGCTTGATAACAAAGTAGCGAGCATTGGTCTGATGAAAAATGAAAAGATGCACGTGGGATATGTTTTATGATAATTAGACAGGGTGTTATTTTTCAGCTGAAACTGCTTACGTATGAATTTACTTCAGACCCATTTGTAACTTGTGAAA
This sequence comes from Nannoperca australis, assembly GCA_036023655.1. Lineage (NCBI taxonomy): Eukaryota > Metazoa > Chordata > Actinopteri > Centrarchiformes > Percichthyidae > Nannoperca > Nannoperca australis. The sequence goes on along the minus strand of JAVQJD010024971.1, from coordinate 28,404 downwards.
AATAGAAGATGACAGATATCTGTAACGTAATTTTTACAGGCTGTTCTGGAGCTTTTGATCACATCACATGATCATCAGTAGATTGTGATCATCTGGACAAGAATTCCTCTGAAAAAATAAAGGAAGTTTTAACATCTACTATTCCATGAAATGATTATGTGATATGATGGAAAGCTCCAGAATAGCTACCAAAGGGACACTGTGGAGAGTTTGGTTTTCTCACCATGACAGCTGTTTCTCAACGGCTGTGAACATATCTGTAAATCTTTGACTGCAATATGTCCCAAGCCTGTTACACTATTACACTATGTACTAATGTTTCTACATCTTTCCTAAAGTGGTTGTTGTCAGACAGCTGTATGTGAACTTAAACTGTCTGTGTTTTATCTTCCAGTACCGGATTGGGCAGCTGTACATGATCAGTAAACACAGCCATGAGCAGAGTGATCGAGGGGAAGGAGTGGAGGTTGTGCAGAACGAACCATATGAAGACCCGGCTCACGGCCAGGGGCAGTTCACAGAGAAACGAGTCTACCTCAACAGGTCAGTGGAACAGGTCTTTTCTTGTTTCAGGGAATTCGTTTATGTGTGGAGTACTCTCACACTCGACTGGCAGTTCATTTCACACATTTTTGGCTAAGCCTCTAGCCAATTCATGAAAGCTTCCATATTTTATATCTTTCTTGGGCAGAATCCACTGGTCCACGGGACATATGTTGTGTTTGTTTGGGGGAAAAAACTGTAGATGGACCGAGGAGGTGGAAAGAACAACATTATAACAGTCAATTCAAGATCACCAACATACTACAACAATGAGTTTAGTAACAGTTGTTAATTTAAATTATTCTTTTTTGAATTCTTGTTTGGCTCATGGTCTCAAGGGCTTGCTTGCCAACTGGATCTCCTGTTTCTAAACTCTCTTACTTGAAGATCAACTCAAATTTGATCCTTAGCCATTGATTTTCAGAATGCAGAAAAACCTGAAGTATATTATATAATTGCTAAAGCTGTAAGGGTTTGCACACACAGAAATACACATGTCACTGCATCTTGTGAGCATCTGTGTGGATTGATATGTGTTTGCGCATGCAGATGCGTGTGTGACCCTTACACACACACACACAAACTGTTTTGTTAGACCCACATGAATCAAAAAGAGATGATGTGAAGGAAAGAAAGAAGAAAAGAAAATGACAGCAGGAGAGAAAGAAAAAAAGAGATGAGGACATGAGAGGGAGAATAGGGAGGGGGGACCATTTGTTTGAGCACAAATACTTGTGTCAGCATCCGCTATGCTGGGGAACTAATTATGTCGAGTCAGCACAGCCCTGCTCTTCAGAAGAAAGGAAAAAGGCATCGGGAACAAGCAGAGATAAGTTGGGCTTCCTTTCAGGTATTTTTATGCAATTTGCAACATCTTATTAACAAGTTCCACAATTTCACAATAAACAGATTTTGCAGTTGCTCAGGGCTTTGTTTGAATAGCAAGGAAGTTGTGGTCTGTCTTTTAATGTATTTGAACACCAATTCAAGTAGCTTTTAAACATTTTCAACAAAAAGGAAAAATAATTCATGGCAAATTTCTACACACACTAAAGCCAGCAAAAATCTTCTGTCAGGTCATTTATGTCACAATACATTTCTTGAAAAGCAAAAGATATTTCAACAGCTTACTTAAAGCTCTTTTTACCCATGGAGAGAAAGAAAGTGAGAAAGGAGGAAAGGAAGAAAGACAAAACACAATACAATGACCTCTCCGGAGCATCTGTCATTTTGTTAAAATAAAATGTTCATTTCTGAGGATGAACACGAGATGATGCATAAATACCATTCACTTTGAACAGTTGTGCAAGGTTTTCCATGTTTCAGTCCTGTCATGAAAAACGAAAAGGTGATTTGTTAAAGAGGAGTTTTCTTCCCAATAACAGAATGCAAAGACTTAAGATGTTAATGCTGATCAACACATTACAGGACAGCCCCATACAAGCTGCACTGTTAATCAAAGGAAGCCAATCACATACAGAAACGGAACAGAAAAATAATATTTGCGACATTAAATCAAGTAATGTAGATTTACCATAACTAACCACTGTTCTGCCCCATTCAACTGGTCATCCATCTGGCTCTGCAACAACTAAACATGTAGTCCTCATTTACCAGCAGGGAAGTCCATCTGGACTCGTTCCGTCACTCTTCAACCACCCCATTAACCCTCACAATCTGCCTGGCGCTTTACTTCACTATTTGACCTGATCCCATCCGACCTGAACATCGATTCCATGCTTGTTCCGTCAATATCCTTCATTAAGAGCAGAGATGAGATGATTAATTTTATGATTGAATAAAGTGTTACCTTTTCTTGGATGTGTTCAACTAAACTAGGTTTTTTGTTTTGTTTTGTTATAAATACAAATACGGCTTTGGCGTGAAAACTCCAAGCAGCTGCCCACCACGCTTGCACGCTTGGCAACATGGGCCTTGTCGCAGCAGCTATTGGCAGAGATCTTTAAGAGAACAAGGAGGCAATGGGAGAAATCAACAGATTGGGGTGTAGGAGGAGTGTCAGTCTCTTTTGTTGGGAGAGAGAGAGTGAACGAGCCTGCCAACATTCACACAATGTGACCATCGAAGGCTGTTTTTATCCACAGCCGTCACGATGCAGTGGGCGCCATTTTTCTCCTTCTAAAGAAATAGTTTTTCATGTCAATCAAAAGAAGTGGAGTCGAAGGCATGCTACATAAAAGCCTGTGCACTTCTGTGTTTGACGTGTCTCGTAAATAAGTTCTGTGTGCCTCAATTATAATCTTAGCAGAGTTTAGAGTTCAAGATCAGAGAATGTCAAGCATGCACACTCACAAAGTCCCCTGAGTCAATTATTGGCAGCCTACTGTACCTCCCTGAACAGTGAACATGTGGTAGATAATACAGAGAAGTTCAGGGTGCCAGAAGGAGCACAGAGAAGGCTCAGAGAGCGCTCGAGTCTTAACTAAAGAAATAGTTTGACATTTTTCCTTTCTTGCATAGATTGAAAAGCCATGAAACTACCGCCAGCAGCCGGTTAGCTTAGCATAAATACCGGAAACAAAGAGAAACAGCTAGCCTGGCTCTGTCCAGAGCAGGGATAGCCATTTCTCTCGTTTACCTTTCGTTCTTTGTGCTAAGAAAAGCTGGCTGGCTGTAGCTTCATATTTACTATACAGACATGAGTGGTATAAATCTTGTGAATTTCCCAAAATGTCAAACTTTTACTAATTAGTCCGAATGATGATTAGTCTCACAATTATATTCTTGAATCATTTATTTCTTCACATTACTCAATGAAATGTCAGTGGAACAATGCTTATCACACATTCTCAGAGCCCAAGGTGAAGTCTTCAAATTTCTTGTTATGTCAGACCAACAGTCCAAAACCAAAGATATTCCATTTTAATTGTAACTGTGAATGTGAACAAGGTGTTTCTGAATGGAGAGCATTGCTTTCAGCTAAAATTCCCTGAAAGAATTACATTTGATACTAAAACATATAAAACATGGGATTGTGTAGTTTATGTCCTGTTGGCTTTTGGTCTTTAGTTCCAAGTAGCTTCATAAAGCCTTTAAAAGACTCTAGGTACCATGATGAAAATTATGTGTTAAGTCTCCCATACCATCTCCCCTAAATTAAAGCTTTTGGAATCAGCCTTTTTTACACCATCCCTCAGTTTCAGTGTTCTATTCTGTGAAGAGATGTTTCTTTCACAAGTGGAACAAGTTTTTAATCATTACTGCCATAACGGAAGCAATTCCACCCTCATCCTTGCTCCGCTCACAGTCCCTGTCAAATGTCTCTGTCTGTCTCAATGTCGCTCTTTAGTAAATTACCAAGCTGGGCTCGAGCAGTGGTTCCGAAGATCTTCTACGTGACCGAGAAAGCATGGAACTACTACCCTTACACCATAACAGGTGAGCAAATGTGTTTGCTGGACTGTTTTGCCAATCAGTTTGATGCACTTTTTAACATTTTTTAAATGCCAGTAGTACACAGGCACATTCTCACCACTCACGTCATATCAAATCCATTTAGCTAATACTTGTCTTGTATAGAAATGAAGCATACAGTAGCTCAGGCTGGAAAGGTTTTTGGCAGACAGTTGATGCACAACACGAAAGTTGTTGTTTTTAGTCAAAACACAGTTTACTCAGCACTCACCACTCGGTACAAACACTTTGCTGGATGTTTTTAGGGAGTTGGAGTAGTGTGTGAAAACATAGTACAAGATTTCAAGATGCGTAGAGATGAGCCATTTCCACTACATGTTTTAACACATTTTTTTTTAAACGCGCCTGCAGGAAAGCGCTTTTCAACCAAAGTTTCTTTGCCACTTTATACATGTGTTGTATAATTCAGGAAGCTCTGATGCGCCGTTTTCAGATATTCCATATGTATAATTTCTGAAGGACATTTGAGGATTTTATCACATGGATCCTGAGCTGGATGCAGTGACATTAGAGAAAGCCTCATCTAAGCAAAATGTAAATGAAATGTGAAAAATCAGTGACCTCTGAAGACAAAAGCAGGATTGTGCAACATGGATCAATAAGGTATAGCCTTAAACTCTTAAAGGTCATAGTATTGAAATAGAGCAGCATCTCTAGACAAAAAAACACCACACACTGTAGATTTACAAGGGCCCTTACTGCTGAGACGGAACATTTAAAGATGACTGGTTCAAATAAGATGACACACCATTGCAGCTTTGAGTCTGACACTGTGTCAGGCTGCATGAACATGTTATTGACATATAAACATGTTAAAGCAGACACGCCTTTACATGTTTACAGTTTTGTCATGAAGCAAAGAAGTGACTTACAATGAGTCCAGCAGCGGAATAAGTTTTGCCTTATAAATCACAGACATTACAAGCAGCCAGCAGTCAGGAGTGCAACGATTAGAACCACAGTGCCCAGAAGAGATTTCTGTGATGCTTTAATGATCCTGATCTAAGGGTAGTATAGATAAAAGGGAATTGCTTTTTGATGAAAGCAAATTGGAGAAAGTAGAGGAGAAAGTAATGAGGAGGGAATGATGTGAGGTATCAGATATGTGACACTCATCATGCAGTTCCTGTATATCTCACACATTTTTGTACATTGTCGCCTTCTCGTTTCCTTTCATGTAGTGGAAGATGCTATGTGACTAATTGTTTTTTTTCTTGTGTTCTGTCTCTTCTCTGTCCTGCCACGTTCTGTAGAATACACAGTAAGTATCCTCTATGCATATTTAATCAGTATTACAAGAAGTTTTGTATTGTGCAAGCCATGAATAGTATTTTTTCAATACCTTTGTGGACATTTTGTGTGTTTAAGTGGAATTAATATATTTATTTTGGCCAGTTAGAGGCAGCAGAACAATCTGTAGTCATAAGATTGACAATTGACATTTTAAAATCGTTATGGCAAACGTGCTAGCAAACAATTACCTATTTACACATCCAGCTGTCACAGAGCGTCATTAACATTAATTTGGAGTTGTTTTTCTACTGACCTGCCAAATATAAGTCACATATTTACACCATCCAAGAACTCCTGAAAAACATATCTGGTTCTTTAGCTGTAGCTTAGCTGTTTTTAGCTATGCTTAGCTTATGCTTAACATTGCCTCTTTGCCATTAGGTTTGGGCAGGTAGTGTACAGTGGGTTTATCAGATTTTTTTTTTGCTGAAAACAGTTGTCTGGTTAATGAGAGCAGTGGAAGTAAAGTTGTGGTCCCTAAAACCAAAACAGTGAGCTAAAACGCTTTTCAGAGACTTTGGGGAGAGGGGAGCAAAGTTAAGTGATTATCTGTGGGTTTGTCACTACAAGTGAGCCCTTTCACATTACACACAACCATTGCTAATATAAAAACATAAATTAGTGCAGCTTTAAGAACCACCATTGTCATCCAGTTAAGATTGTTGACTGGATTGAACTGTGACTGAGCTATGCTATTTCCAAAATATTCACAGCTTATTTTTCACAGAAATGTACTTGATAGGACAGCAGTGTGAGACACACACACACTCACACACACACACACACACATATATATATATATACAGCATGTTAGTGTTTATGTCTGTTTCCGTGTTCATGTGCACTTGAAAGAGAGCTGTTGTTAAAGCCTCATACACGCACAAGTGTTTTAATTATAAATCTATGTAAACATGTCTTTAGTTTGAATATGTATGAAAACATTTACATATTACAGCAGTTGTGGATCACTCTATAGAAGCTATAATGTCTGTTTACAGAAGTTAATTAATGTAGTCTGCTGCACAAAGGGATTAGGTTTGTTAGTTGCAACACCTGCATCTTCCATGTCTGAACTGATATCTCAGTTTACCCCTCCATCACACACACACACACACATGCACGCACGCACGCACGCACACACCAGTGGGTATGTCTTTGCTAATAAGCGGAACTTCCTATGTGACCTGTGATTAACCCTTCTAAACACATAAATATTTGGCAGAACAAGGTGGCACATTTTTAAGGCACACATGCATATGATTAGGCTTAGCTACAGAGCTTTAGAGAAATGTCGACAGCGTGAGTCACGGCGTTTAAGGGTGCAGGGATAAGAGGGGAAAGACAACAACGCTGACAGAATGCTTGATATTGTCTCAGTTTATGTGTGGCGGTGTTTTGTGTTCATGTATGAGTCATTGTAAATACACCCATGCCAAGATTAGCTTTTAGGCAAAAGACTCACAAAAGCTATAAGAATTGTCTTTGCCGTTGTCAATTTTGACAAGGAGATAGAAAATTAAATACTGTTCTGCAGTCTAAATTTTTGTTTTGCTCTATACAGTCTCTTAACGTAGACAGAGAGAGACAGAAGTTCCAACAGCAGTTTTGACAGTCAGTGTTAATACAGTAAAAATACTTTAAAAGTGTACTTTCACCCTCTACCATTTAAAGAAGTTACAGTAAAGCATACTACTAAGTGGCCCCTTTTTGACATCTGTATGCCATAAACAAGAGGTAAGACACAGATGCAAACCAAGTAACCCCATCTGCATTATCACCAGAAGAAAGGAGTGTTTTTGCAGGATAGACTGTTCACCACTTTTATATTTACTCTTTGAATGCTTTAAACAACAATTATATCTTTTTATTCTTATCCACAGTGCTCTTTCCTGCCCAAGTTTTCCATCCACATAGAGACAAAATACGAGGACAACAAAGGATGCAATGACAATGTGAGTATACGGTATGTGTGTGTTTGAGATAGGAGCTTTCATTAGTGGTTTTAGGGATTTTGGGTGAGTCAGTTTCTCAATGGTACACTTTGGCAAGGAGTGCAGCATCAGTACTCTGGACATCTGGAGGAGGGGTGGATGTACCTGAATCGAGGTCTAAGGATGGATGGGGTTGTACACTGCACAAATTGTGAAATCATTTGAGCAATTTGTGATTTTGTGTTATGCAAATGAAATGTAATTGACCTGACTTAGCTATTAGTGACAGTAAAGTGTCCCATCATTAGCCAGTACTGAATTTCATCATTTGGCCCAGTCAATGAATCAGACAGGCTCTTATATATACATCTGTACAAATAAATAGGGCAATTTAAAAATGTTTTAAATATCTCATAGAAGACATATGGTCAAAAATGAGACCTCTGCGAATTTGCAAAGATTTGGCAACCTCTGTGCAATCTCGTCGTCTCATAATGCCAACTATACTGTGCGCATGGAGAGTCTGCCAAAAAGTGCTCCACTTGTTGGAGAGCTAATTTCATTTGGGCTATTTGCCTACTCATTTTCATTTTCTATATTTTACTCCACTCTCTAGTTTATACGTGCATTAATCATCAATTGAAATTCTGCCACTGCTTGTACAGTGAGGAAAACGAATGGTAGGGTACGTGCAGCAGACAAATTGCCTGAAATATATCACGGTGGGTGGCCAGCACGTTCATTTCACTGCGTCTTTATATTTTGCTTCAAATTGTCAGTGATTTGGCGATTGTATAAGTGAGGAATGGCTCCCAACTTCTCAACTGTCTGAGTAGTTTATGCATGTACTCGTTAAGCAAAGAGAGAGACAGAAATGTACCGACTGTCAGTGTTCATCAAACATGTAGTGATGTTTCAGACTGATGCTTGTTAGATTTGACGACAAGGCGACAGATCAAATACTTTTTTATTAAATTTAACCGACGTCGCCTAGAGTAAATGCCCTTTATGGATCACAGAACATAAATATGTGTTTGTGTGTGTGTTTAGACAGTTTGAAATGCCTGTGCATATGAGCAGAGCAGAGATATAAGAGACATGCATTCAAGTCAATGATTCAATCATACAGTTGCACTACCTTTTGTAACATCTTCAGGGCAAATGCACAAGAAGGTTTGCAGGTTTTATCACAGCAAATACACCTCACACACTCGTTTACACAATATGCTTAAGGATGCTGTAAAATAATATGAATGCAGCTGTGTTCAGCTTTGTTTTGAACAACATTTGCTATGAACAAGTGTTTTCCCATGTGTGGATTCTGATGGCACAGCGTACACATGTCCACTCTGTGTGGCTTACTTCTGTATTAAACCCAAAAGGAAAAAACAGCTTGAAAAAGAAGGGCTTACTGAGTGGAAAGGTTTGAGAGACGGAGGAAGAAAGAAAGGAAGTAAAAGGAAGTAACTGTGCAATTGAGGGAGGAAAATTGTGGATGTTTGGACAGGAAATGAGTGGGTGTGTGAGTGGACACCGTGCACCATTTGAATGAAGGCTGAAGTGACAGTACATGACATGCAGAATTCCACATCCAATGTCAGACACACACATGATGTGCTCACACTCATACTCACACACACTCACACATTAAGCTTTAACATGTGTCTCAAGGCACATGTTGCTCTGGTAATCTCTCCAAGGACTCCTGGACTACACAGCAGACAGCATGAGAAAACACATCTGTTTCATTCTTTCTCTCTCGTCTTTTACCATATTCTACTTTTTCACCATTTAAGCACCTTTTTTTTTTTTTAATTGGTCACATGTGATAACACATGGCCAGTCACTTTTTGATGAAAACTGTTGCATTCCATCACTGCAGCCCACATCTACATATTCTACATATCTTCAGTTTTGAGGCTCCCAACAAGTCATGTACATTCAAAGCCATGCCCAGTTTAGACACATTTATGAGCTATTATTACAAAAACTGGTGCCTTGTCAGTGAAACCAATGACATTAGAAGTACACTGAGTACACATAAGGTCACTTTAGACCACAAACTCTATGAGTATTTTGTTTGAATTAGACATTTCATTTAAATAATTAAAAAGAGCATTCTCAACAGTGTATACAGCATTCTCCTCATAATTAGAAAATGTATTTATTCCTTAAATAACTTCCTAACTGTGACTTAAACTTTGCATACACTGATATTTCTGAAAATATTTCCAGCCTAATTTTATTCAGTTAATGGTTGTCTCTTATGCATGCCATGAATGAGATTGGTCTGTATTGTGTATTGTCCTTTTTTAGGGTAATGAAGTGCAGTCCAATCCAATGTTTTAATTATTCAGTTACTACTATCAACCTCCAGAGGCCATAGCTGCAGAGCATGCGGACCAGTGTCCTGCTTTGTTCTGATATTACCATAATGTCTGTCATATATTTATATTTTGCAAAGTGGTGCGTACATGCTCATTGCAGATATATTACATTTCCTTCTCATCTCTGATTACACAAACTTATGTTTCCTCTCCTATTCCCTTCTCCTTTCCCTCCCTCCATCTTCCTTCTTCCCTCTCTGTTCCTCTATTTTTCTCTCCCTCCCTATCCCTCCATCCCTCTCCTCTTATTTCACACTATCTTCCCCCTGCCTCCCCCTCCACCACCCCATCTTTTTCTTTATTTACCTCCTCCATTTCTCCTCTCATCCACCTCTGCCTTTCTCCATCTCTCTTCATCCCAGTCTCCATTTCTGTTGCTTGGCTGCACTTATGCTTGCTGATATATCACCCTTTATTGTACCAGCAGTGTTCGTCCACACTGTAAATGACCAAATCCACCCTTGGAGGGCAGGGGGAGAAAAGAGGGGAAAGGGGGTGGGGGGTGAAGAGGGAGGTAGAATTGGGGAGGAGAGGGTAAAATTTGTCTTCACTCATTTCAATATTCCTTTAGCATGCCGTTTAGTCAAATTAAAGATACATAATCTTAATCATGTGGTCCCTTTAACCTCACTTTAAATACACAAAATGGCAGGTACTGTAGTGAGAGCTGTGTTCAAGAATGCTCATGTCAGATAGTGTACATACACTGATGAATGGATCTAAGCATTAATGGAAAAGTACTGTAAATACATTCATGCTTAATTTATTGTAGTTATAAGGTCTATATAATCAGCAGCACAAGAACTATTAAAGAATCATACATTGATATAATAACAATAAAAGCTAAGAATGGAACAAGCAGATTGCACTTTTTGTACAATCAGCTGACTTTCTTAACTTACTTTCTGAGTAATTGCAGAGTGTCATTTTGCACTGTAACAAGGAAACGGACAAAGAGCACCCCCTGATGGTTATGCAAGCAAGCACAATAAGTGACAGGATCAAGTGTTAGCAACGGTGTGAATAATTTACAACCTTTGGGCCAAGCAGTAAGGCAGGTTTGCCAGCCACATATCTGATGATGTAACCCAGAAAAGACACATTTCTGAGGTGTTTTTTTGTTTGTGAGGACTCAGATTGGCAGGCAGAGGCTGCAGTGAGCATTGGCAAACCCATCTGTTCTGTTTTCAGATCTTTGACACCGAGCTGAAGGAGCAGGAGAGGGAGGTGTGTTTCATCGATATCGCCTACGATGAGATCCCTGAGCGCTACTATAAAGAGTCTGAGGTGAGCATGTGTAGGGGTGTGTGTGTGTGTGTGTGTGTGTGTGTGTGTGTGTAGATGTTCATGGTTATTGGGAGCTAACACCACTTGAGGGGTGTAAGCGTAGTGTTGAATCTGGAAATGCAGTCTTAAAACAATGTGATTTTGAAGAAACAATATGATTGAAATAGATCATATTATTATTATAATCAAATGTAATATTTGTTATTGAAACCCAAACACTTGCTCTTGAGCCCTCAGTCCCACTTGTCTAGCAGCCACGCTTGCTGCTTTATATGCCTTTCCCAACTCACACAGCTTTCATCTGGACTCTGAAAGCCTTTCATATTTCAGAGTATGTGAAGTGTGAGAGCTGGTAATTGTCTTCAGAGCAGTATGCTAACAGATTGCCTCAGCTCTATTGAGCTTGAATAGAGATTTTCCAAGGACCAGAGAGGTTAATGCGAATGGTATTTAATACCAGCATTCAGTCATGTATCTAATTTTAGGCTCTCCCTTGCATCTCTCAACCGGGGGAAAGTAGAAACAACGATGCCTCAAGGTTTGGGTTGATTATTGTAATATTAAACGTGTGTGTTCATTCCCCCACCCCCATTGTAGGACTTGCGATATTTCAAGTCAGAGAAGACATCGCGGGGGATTCTTCAGGAGGGCTGGAGGGACACCCAGGATCCCATCATGTGCTCATATAAACTGGTCACCGTCAAGTTTGAGGTGTGGGGTCTGCAGACACGTGTGGAGCAGTTCGTACACAAGGTGAGAGGTCACCTATGGGATGAATGTTAGAGCTTTCATTTTAGTCCTATTCCTTGCCTTTAAGTTACAGTAATCCATTTTTCTTTCTTTGTTTGGTTGGCAGCTAGATAGATTACTGAAACATTAAAATGAGTGGTTATTTCACATCATGGCACATTTAATTGTATGTATTTAGGCAGTGTGCCTCTCTATGGTGGTGTTCTGAGGTGGCTGGTTAAAGTACTTTTGCCACTGAGCTTGAATTTAAATTTAAAGTCCTAAAGACTATGATGTCCTTAGTCTCCATTTCATCTAGTTTTTAGTCTAGCTTTTATTTAACTCTATTTATTTTCTTTTTTTTATTATGGTTTCTATTATTATTATAACTTTTTATTACATTTTACATTATTACTATTTTATTACATTTTCATAACCTTTATTTTCTCGTGTGCTTTGTTCTGAAATTCTTAAAATTGTTTGTTGGGTTTTTTTTCTCTGTTGTTGTTGCAGTTCTTTGTATGGTCTACACTTATTCTGTTTTATTATCTTTTCATTTGTGAAGCACTTTGAACCGCACTCAAAGTGCTATACATATACAATACTTCCGCAGCAAAAATGTAAAAAATTTGCTTATTAGCATAATAATATTGAATAATAAAAAGATGTTCTAGGAGTAATTGTTTCATCATTGGTCATTGTGTTGGGTTGCAGGTGGTTCGGGATGTGCTGCTTCTTGGACATAGACAGGCATTTGCCTGGGTGGATGAGTGGATTGGTAGGTCTATCAGCTCTTTTTTATAGTTCTGCTGTATACACACTGTAACACAAATTTATAGCCATTGACACAGTTCCACCTCTCAGTCATCAACAATTTGCAAACACCTAGTTATAACAAATGCATAGCCTACACACTTCTATAAATTAGTATGGGACATCTTAATTTTATGAATTGATAGATGAAAGCAATCTTTTTTTATTGTTGTATTTTATGAATAACTGCTTATATGAACCTTTTAAGGAATACATAAATAGTTCATAATACTTTTATATTTCCCATGTATATGTATGTACTTAAAATGTTGTTACTATAACTGATAATTCTTTGAAATGTTAGCGCTATCATAGCTACTTTGATTATATTAATCACTGTTATGTAATTGTTTATTTGCCAGTCTGTGTGCATGAAAATTCACTCCACCTGCATCTAAACCTCTCACTGCCCGCCCTGCTAATTCTCCTCCAGCATGGATCCTCCTTTTGGTAACACCACTAACCCACTAAAAGGCAAACACTGAACTTTCGTGTCCAGGCATGGTCAGTGTTTGTTTCAAATGAAACCTGCACGATAAAAACAACTATTAAACCACACTCTTTCATGTTTCGTGTTAGAAAATCAAGATTAGACACAGTACTGGTATAAGTGTTGTTATTAACTAATTTTTAACTCTATTTCACACTATTCTTTATATCAAAGCCAAATATAAAGTAGCAAGAAAACTTACCAAAACTGTGTATATGGGTATAAACCTTGCCAACCAATTGGCTGCAATTACATGGAGGAATAATTGGAAATGTACATCAGTGAAGAATGATGCACTCCTGAAACATGAAAGCTACCTCTGTCTGTTTCTCTGAGAGTCAGCTATTGAGCCTTTTCTATAGCTGAAGGGTGAAAAGATAACAAGTAACATCTTTTCCCTGAAATATATTCTTCTCCTCTTCTCTTAATAATCACTAACCTTAATACTACAACTCCCTATAACCTGGATGCTTCAAATACTGGAATGATTTTTCCTAAGGAATAAGTGACCCCTTAAGGTTTTGCTTTCTTGTCGTTCCAATGATCCAACCTATTGTTTGGATGTGGATTGTTCATGCTTTTCCTTGATCTTGAAATGTCCTTGACCCCATACGTCCTTTCCTCCCTTCTTCTTGATGTGGCTGTCAACTGTCTAGCTGTCTCCTGTAAACTCTCTGGGTCATGGGAAGCTAGAGCTTTGACCTCTTAAGATTTAACTTTAAAAAGCTCTAATCATCCGTTAAAAACACACTAAACTTACCCATGGAATGCACCTTTGCTACCTAACCCTCTCCTTCCCCACCTGTCAACTGGAGTGCCATTATGTAGGCGTTACCAACATTTCGACCCTCGTTCCCCCCTTCTTCCAGATATGACTTTGGATGATGTGCGGAATTACGAGAGACAAATGCATGTGCAAACCAACATTAAAGTTTGCCATGAGCAGCAAGAGCATTCCACAACAAACCCATCTTCACTGGATGACATAGAGATCCATGACAAAGCAAGCGTATGTGTCTTTTTCATTGTTTCTTTACTCCATTGCCGCTCCTTTGTGTCATATTTGAACCAATGGCGACTGTGAATGAAGTTGTCACAGTTGCATATAACTGTCAACATACATCCACTCATTCTGTCCTACATTGATTGAAACACTCCATACATGAACTGTTGACAATGTAAAGAATATTATTATTGTAGTCTGCCAAATTTCCCAAAGGTTTGAAAAGCTATCTATGTAACATAAGGCAACACAAATAAGCACTGGTTATTAAAATAACACAATGTGAGCTGACATTGGTTTTTTAATCTATTTCCTTTTCAGCATTGTACTTTGATGTGTGTTTCTTTGGGTATGCCTGGGGCTCTAATAATGATCTGAAGTTATGGAATGCTACAGTTTCAGCCTTGTCTTTTCTCTTTCTCTCAATTGTCTACAAAGAGTAAATGTACTCTCTGAATTCTCCCTCTGAATGGTCTCAATTGATCTTTTTCCAATCCAGACATGACAATGGATGAGGTGAGAGAGTTTGAGCGTGCCATCCAGGAGGCCACCAACCAGAAGATTGGGATGTTTCCTCCATCAATCTCCATCAGCGATACACCCCTGTCCTCCTGTGCCCTCACTGGTCCTGCCAGCGCCCCCTCCACCCCCATGTGCACTGATGCGCCTGAGTCCCTCTCTGTCCCTAAGGATCGACCCCGCAAAAAGTCTGCTCCGGAAACCCTGACCCTTCCCGACCCTGTCCCCAGTGACGTACCCCAGGGCTCTACCCCGAGCCCACTGCCTGTTTCAAACCACCTCCAGTCATCCACACTGCCTTCCTCCAACTCTGATCTTGCTGAGATGGATGAGCAGTAGAGGGACCTTGGAATGTCTTCCCCCACCCCTTGCTTTACTTATTCCCCCAACCCCATTGTCTTAGTAGCCCTATGAGACTAGCCTAACCTCCATACACCAGTGCCCAGGCATTCAAGTTCTCTAGCCATATCCAATGATTTGCCATAATCCTGGATGCACAACAACCACTCTAGAAGTCTTCATCAGTGTCACTAATACCATCCAGGCAGCTGTAGGCTCAGCCACCCTGATGTGACTGACTTCCTTTTCCTGTGAGCCTAGCCAGCCACATATCTCATCTATTATATCAACCACCTGTGATGTCTAATCAAAACAAAGAGCATCCATAATATTCTTTTGTTGAGCGGCGGTTCCTTATGAATAAATAATTTTTAGTGTTTCATTAGTTATGTTTTCTTCAGTCAGATGGACTGATTGTTTTCAAGCTATTAAACTATGAAATAGATGCCTTAGCACCAGAGAGCCAATGTGCGCAAATAAATAATTGACAAATATTGTCGTTTATTAGTCTGTCAAATGGCTGTATGTATAAAATTAGAAATGGAATCAATGACACAAACTAGAGTAGCACAGTAGACATAATATGTTACAGTAACACACACCAGAAGGACATCCAACTACCCTCAGAACAGAACCGCTTAGCAACTGTTTCTTAAGCTGTCCAAACTGGCCTGCGGATCAGATTGCACCCATCCTCTCCATCCCAAACTCCAATTACAGATGCAAGATCAGTACAATCATAGAGTTTACACCTCAGGTCTCCCCCACTCTACCTGGCTCCCACTCCAAAGGCAGGGAAATTACTGTACCTTTTTCTCCCTGCTTATTGCCAAACAGACACATTTTATACCTCCACAGATATTACAATACAGAAACTATTGTATATACTATACCAGTCTACTTAATCCTTGGAATGTTTACACATCAGAAACCTTAGAGCATTTGCATATTAGCGGTAACATTATAGGTTAAGCTGTTATATCTGCACTTGCGGTTTTAGCATGAGTTTAATGACTCTAAAGTTTATTACTGCATATATCTTACTCAAGGTGACTGAGAGGTCATTACAACAAAAAAACACAAGTAAAATATTGCCTGAAACCTATGCTGGACAATTCATGTGACATAAACGTGATCCAATTTTAGCAAATCAGCAAATCACTTTAATGTCATATGTAGGAACAAGGCCATTTTGGGTGTTTTTAAGCATTGACTAATCTTTGTGCACAGTGGAGGTAATGAAAACTCAAAGCTTGATTTGAGGAGGAGGGCACCTGCATCAAGCTGACTTAAGTATGTGCTTTGTTAGCTGTATAGCGTTTGCATAAGTGCTGACACTTTTACTTTGCCAGTGCTGGTTGGTAATACTGAGCCAGTGCTTTGTTGGGCATGGAAAATTATTTTGAAATGGGAACATTCTTTGCAGTGACCCATTATTTGTACTGGGCTTGTACTGCTAGTAACCTTCTAAAATGAGAAACAAATACTTGAGGACAGAACGTTTTTCTTTAAACCCCCTTTTTCCATACAATGATTTTATTCAAAGAGGGTTTTATATGCTGCATGGAATATTCCACCATATATACATATTATGTTAAGTATATATGTATATACTGTAAATTAATGGAACTGTATGGAGAGAAAAAAGTGAATGCCAACTTTGGAAGCTCTATACTAATTTTGTATGATAGAAAAAGGTGATAATGAGTGAAATGCAAGCATGACCAGAGAACATAGGCTTACAAACTCTTTCAACTCAGTGCCTCTGCATGCAACAATTATATCATCGCCTATGTGTACAAACATCTCTTATATTTCATATATAGAAACACAACATTTCTTTGCCTCTTTTCTATCTCAAATGTTGCATTTCACCAAGAATAAAAATGGGCTACAGCCCCATAATACAGTGGCTGAACTACAATATAATGAGATCAAATCAATCATATCAATCTACATCATCAGACTCTCAAGTAACAGGGCTAACTTATTATATTTTAGGAAATTATTACATTTGTGTTCCCCAATTCACACCAATTACTCGTAACTTTACAGCGCAAATGCATTTTGCACTTTCCAGTCTTTGACATCTTATTTGACAATGAAGAAATGTGTTACAGTCTTGTTGGGTTTGTTGGACCAAAGTCCTATAATACAGCATAGTGACTTCAAAGAAAGCAGGTCGAGGAGACAGTCCTCAGTGGTCTTGCCATAAAATACTGTTAATATTATGTACAGTTTCTCACTTGCTTTTGTTAAAATACAAAACATCTGTAGCTATTTATCTGTAACTGTAGCTTTTGTCTTTGCCTTTTAAGGATACAAATGTTATATACAAGTTATAAGCCCTTGGTATTGATCTATTATGTATAGATTATACATACTTACAACTCTGGTATTGACCATCTCTCTTGTCAGGAACACAGAGATCCAGGGATATGTTTGATCTATCACAGGCTATTAAAAATAATGCAAAATATCCAATTGTGTAACATTAAACTCTACTCTGTTTAAAAGAGTAACATATTAGGTATTGTAAATACTGTTGTTAATGACTAATATAGCAGATTTCTTACATTGAATCTGCTCAAGGTTGCATTACTGATGTGACATGAATGTTCTCAAAGATTTTAAATAGACAAAAGGATATTGTTTAGCGTTTGTGCGACAAGGAAGTCATCTTCACAGACTTGAGTTAAAGGTTTGTTGTAATCTAGGAGTAATGTGTGTCTATGAAGTCAGTGTCATTAAATAAGGATACTGAATTTAGTAAAGTTTCCTCTTCGCAATTGAATTTTAAGATTCCTCAGTGTAGTGGTGCACTTTTGATTCTCCAGTTGCTTTTGGTGACCCTGCAGGGCAAAACATTTGTACAAGTTGTGGAAAAAAAGCTTTTCTTTTTAGTGGGTGGCTGCTTTGACATTTACTTGTCATGTTAAATGAGAGTAGAGGCTTTTCTGTTGTTTCTCTTTTTTTGTAGTAAACTTGCTGTACCTTGATTTTGTGGTTGCTGTATTGTTTGAAGGAAAATCTAAATGAGTTTATCATATTTTTTGGGGATAAAAGGACCAAGCTTTTCACTCCCCCTCCCTTCCTCCTGATGCAGTTTGCATCCGGCCAGGCTGTTGTGCTGTCTCTTGATAACTGGGACCTGTCTCACCAACCAGGATCACTGAGTTAGCTGTAGAACTGCATCCAGTGAAACCAGGAGCAGCTCAGTGTACTTCACTCTGTGTTGGAGATCAGGTGTGGTTCTGGCTTATCCAGCTTTCTATATTAATCCTGCTTTGTAAAACAGGCCCCAGAAGTGCCATTCGTGTTCGGCTGCTGGAAGTGGCTCTTAGTTCTTCCACTTTAACTATTATTGTATTTGTTATATTTTTACTGCCCTTTGAGGTTCATTTGGTTCTTTGTTGTAATTATTGTTTTACTTTTTCTGAAATAGACAAATAAACTTTAATAGCTATTGCAACAGTGTTATTATTCATTCTGTCCACCATGCCTGTTATGCATGTGTTAATGTGTTAACAGTAGGTTACTACTGTACGGACCCTGTTTTAAACTTATCTTTGGTAAACTATCTATGATGGGTCTGAAGAAATCTATACACCACCAGGAATAAAAAGACATAAAGCAGCAAAATAAAATAAAATAAAGTGATACGATAAAATTTATTATTTAAAAAAATGTAAAATGATTACATTAAAGAGGAATCAGTACCAGTGATTTAATTCAAATGGAACTTACATTTTCTTCAAGCAGTGGCAATTCAATTTAAACACACTGGGTGAAATAAATCGAAGATGCAAAAGGCTTTCTGAGAGGACACTTGATTTATGTGTAACATTTCTACATTTTCTGTGTAATTTCCATGTATCTCTTTTACTTCCAAAGGAAAGAAACCACAACACTGATCCAGGTGCAGTGTGATATGCTCAAAGTGTGCCCTCCAGTGGATGTTGTGCTAACTGCAGCTATAACCATAGGGGCAGCTGATGTAGATTCTCTAGCCTGTCCCACACATAAGCCCACATTTCCTACTTTGTCCACAGCAACCAGTTCTACATTCTGTGAACAGCAGGAGGCACTGTAGGTAGCGACTGTAATGTTCTCTCCCCCTGCTCCACCCACTGTGTTGGTACTGAGGGTACCATTCCCTTGGCGGATGGTGATGCTCTCAATGCCGGTTCCAATGATGCCATCGGTGAGATTAGTGATGAATTCCCACTGGGAGGAAGCACAGAACGATGAAGAGGACGGACAGCTGGTTGATGTTCTGACTACCTGGCACACTGGGCGGGTAACATCTGTCACCTTGAGACACGGAAATATAAGGGGAGAGATGGGCAATTAATTTTATCAGCAATGAGGGCATTTTAACATCAGTAATTGCTATGACAAACATGATACATTAGTATACTTATTATAACCAAAAAGCACCATTAACACCAACAAATCAAAGAAAATAAATGCCCAAAGAAGGAAAGTCATCTTTAAGCCAGAATAAAACACAAATGGCAATGGCACCACAATATTTGCTTTCTTTTATTCCACATCCAACTGCTGTACATGAGTGTTTCTCTTACCTTGGCAGCCACAGAAAACCTGAGGACAACGTAGTTCAAGTCAGTGGCAGCTGCATTTTCTGCCTCAATGGTAAGGGTCACGACTGTTCCTGATGCAGTGCTTGCTGGTACTGTTAAAGTTACAGTGCCATTGGCTTTGCCTCCACTGCCCCCTGCTATGCTGACGGTGCTAGGTGAAGTTGAAGTATAGCTGCGATCATTGTTGGCTCGTACTGCAAACGTTCCAGTTGCAGAATCGTCAACAACTCCGTTGGTGGTTGTGGCAACTGTGAAAGGGATGGAGATGGTGGAGCCTGGTTCTATGTTGGTGCTGTTACATTGGGCCTGGAAAAGTAAGGGTAAATGGATATGGTTATACATATCTTTTTGCATTTTATGTAATTATACAGTATGTTGATGGGTGTTTGCCTGTGTCATAGAAATCTTGAGTAGAAAGAAGCACAGAGGAAAGGGTTTTAAAAATACAAATAACATACTTTCTAAATAGTGAAGATAGATACACAATGGCAGACCAAAACAAGCTTGAGATATGAGGCTAATGCAATCCTGTGTTTGTATTTATATTTCCAATCAACTGGGATGCTGTTTTTAGCAATGCTACCGCCGTAACTCTAGATGACAATGTTGATCCGTCAGCCCATCACTTTGGTCCAGACTAAAATCGACTATTTGATGGACTGCAATTTCATTTTGTGAAAAATTTTTGGTCCCTAGAGAATAAAGTCTATTGACTCTGGTGATCCCCTAACATTTCCTCTAGCACTTTTTTTTTTTTTTCCCCAGACATTTCCATCAACCTCAGCATTTGTTATAAACTAAACTAAGATAGTGAACATAAACTTTATACTTGCTAAACATCCACATATTAGCATTATTATTGTGAGCATGATAGCATGCTGATGTTAGCAGTTAGCTCAAAACACCACTGTGCCTAAACACACCCTCACAGAGACAATACCATGGCTCTAGACCCTTGTTTGTAGTCTTGCTTAACTATGATAATATTGGTACTATTCATTTGAGTATAAGTGGATACAACTGGTCATTTTATTGGTTGGCAATTATCAAAAATGAGGCCAGCAGGCATGGAAACCCGTCAAAATCATTACCTTTATAAATGCTAAAGCAAAGTGAAGAAGAGCTTCATTGAGACAAAACATAGAATGTGATTGTGCTCACAGTAACAGAGATGCTGGAAGTCTTGATCTGTGTAGAGGCCTGCCTCTGGAAGCTGCTCGGTGTTGACCTGTAGGTGGAGCTGCTGTCCTCTCCTCTCAGGCGAACCACAAAGTCACCTGCAGTGACTTCACTGAATGTCACCAGGAAGTTACCGCTTCCCACTGACTGTTGAGAATAGAAAGAGAAAGACAAATGTTGTGACAACACTGACACTTCTTTTCAAGCTTTGTCTTGAAGTCAATGATAGAGATTAAATAACTACACTTAAGGTTTTGTGTCCCCATTAATAACAACTCATATATATACTATACATTTTTGTTTGGAAAGCTGTAGATAGAAATGTAAAGTATTCACTTTAGCTACAGAGTTCCCTTTAAGTTTTTTAAATGTAACATGACATGCCTGCAATGATCCGTTGACCTCTGTTGAGCCTGAGCTGTCAAACAGAATGACCTTGGTGACCTTTACTGTGTCACTTCCTGTCACAGTGACCAAGAGGCTGACATTACCACCTGAGAGTTGTGGCAAGAGAATAAAGGAAACAAGGTTATTATTGTAAAAGTAGATTTTCAAAGCAAGGAGAATCATGATTCTTTAAATGATGATGTTAAGGAGAAAAGCTTCAGTATTGTAATATGTGCCCCACTAGAGATGTACAAACTGAAAAGATGAAAGTGAGAATAATGATAAAAAGAATGCTCTTACCTGAAAGAGGACGTCCCGCCTTTGGAATGAAGTCTGCATGGGCTCCATCATGAGCTTCCACAAGTTTATAAATGAAGTTCACTAAACTTTGACCTGATGTACACACGAGAACACAACAGATCAGCATTTGTTGATTTACAATAGCAAACACAACTATAGATAAAGACCCACAACATAAAATTGTATAATTTAAAAAAATCACATTACTGACCCGCGATCTTAACAGAGTAGGGGTTAGTAGAATCAATATTGATTTCCCATGGTCCTGATTGATTGTCAGTATTGAGGCTTAAACGACGTAGGTTTCCTGCTGTGGTGATGGATGCCAGAGGACCACTGGACTGACTGGAACTCTGAGATACACCTGGAGGAGAGAGAAACATGTAAGAACACAGCAAAAACAAAGAAAAGGATTTATTCTAATGGCAGATAATGGAGGGAGTAAAAGACTAATGGAAGAATCAAAACTAGTCTTTTTTTGAGAGGCAATAACAATAACAACACCTGTGGAGCTGATGAGATTGAAGGTGAGAGATGAGGCTCCTGTGATGTAGGCAGTCATGTTCCTTAAAGAATCATCAACAATAAATGTAAAATTATCAGGCCTTCCAGGATCCCTCACTACCTGAACAACTGTCACCTGAAAGATGAAAGAACAGAAACTGCACATTTATATACATAATGCACAGTACCATCTTCAGTCAGGTATTATTTTATTGTTCAGTGTCCTACCACAGCACTGGCTGATGAGTCCTCTATTACATTTGTAGCCAGGGAGAGGTCTGACTTGCTGATCTCAATAGCCTGACCTCCAGAGGCTCGGGCTAGGTCACGGTACAACTGGGCATCTGACTGGCTCATTGTGTGTGCAATCACACCCTGAGGGCTTCTGTAGTGCTGCCGACTGCTCAGGCTGTCTATCAGCATGAAAGTTACCTAAAAGTACAAGGATAGAAGATTATATTAGAAATGCATACATGTCCATAAGTGTTAACATAGTATTTTATTATTTATTTATGGAATGTATTGTTATTTAAAGAGCAAGGATGGTACAAATATGACTCTTACCACACACTTCGAGCTCTCTATAAGGGCAGTGATTGTGCTTTTCAGATGAGCATCTTTAGCTGGAGCGTCAGTGAAGACAAAGATCTCAGAGGAGGGTGGAGCAGCAGTCAGGGCAAGCTGTCAATTGTATACAGGACAGGAAAACATGAATTATTACTACAATAATGAAAAAAAAAAAAACACATCACAAACTCTGTTTTGCATCCATTTATAGGGTAATAATTATGATTCACTACTACTATTATTACTACTAATATTCAATGTTATCATTCAGTGACTTCAAGTAGAATTGTCTTTTGACATGACAATATTGTTTTGTTACTTTACAAAACCATTGTTCTCTAAATTACTGATTCCAAGAATTTAACAGTATTTAACACTTTTGTCAACACCTGCAGTCCAGATAAGCACAACTCTGGGATGTCTCCTCCTCCACTCGCAAACAGCTTGTTAAAGTTGTCTTTGAAGATGTCTGCATTGGTTGTCATAATCAAAGGTCCAAAACCTGGATATAGAATGGATAACTGTTACCACTTACTACTCACTGATAAATGTCACTAGGATTACTGGGTTTACAATGGTAGAAATGTGCAGTTTTACAGTACTTCTTCTTAATGATCACAGTAGTACTAGGTCTACTTGATTTGAAGCTGTCAGACGCAGCATTTTCTTCACAACAGTCTTCACTCATGAACTACAACTCGTCTGTACCTGGGTCACTGAAAGGTACCAGGATGTAGCCAGAGGGCTCCTGGGTTCCCCTCTTCCTGTCAATAATGTCGAAGGACACTCTCTTAGCCACGTCTATTTCATCACTCATACTGCTTGTGGTGTCAATGACAAAAGACAGCACAGAGGACTGGGAGAGGCCCATCAATCTGCGGGAACATGAGAGAGACACAAAATTATTATCTTATCCTGCTGAGCATTGGTAATTCATCTGTCAGAAAACAATTATTACCATTTGACCTTGACTAAATCATCAATATACAGGGGTTGTGGGAAACATATAACATTATACATTGCTTAACTGCATGCCCAAGCAACATTATATTATAGTTAAATAAAGACAATTTTAATAGGATCATGCTATTGCTTAGCACAGAAAGTCTTTAGAGGCAGCCCACTGAGCATGATAGAAGCTTTTTAGACGTCTAGGATAAATACAAATGTTGCTTAAGCACCATATCAGTGAGTTTATTTCAATGTGAAGCATGAGGAATACTTTCTATGGTGGATTTGGTGTTACAGCTCCATCCACCCTACATCCATCCCATAGGGGACATGTTTGTATTCCTCTTTTATACGGTCACAAAAGGACTCAGGTGAAAGTGGCTCATACCGCAGGAAATTCTTCTCTCCGACAGCTACTCGGATGTCTTCCAGTAGCTCCATTGTGGCAATGACAGCCATATTAGCGGCTTCACTGTGAAGTGAGCCATGTTTGGATCCAATGTCGTCCTTATTGATGCCCCCCACTGGGTCCTTTTTGCTTGTCTTGTCGAGTAACCCACCGTGGCTACATTTACCTTGGAGCAGAGAGAAAACATTTGTTATGTTACCTACAGAAAATACTAATAGTGGAACATAACAAAAATGCAAGTGATTCTTTAAAGTCACCTGCAGGCTTTGATGAGGAGAAGATGCTGAAGTACCCTGAAGTGAGAAGCCCCTGCTGCAGCAGGTCAGGTAGAAGGTTGTTCACACAATCCCCTCCTGTACAGCTTCTACAGGTTGGAGTACTTGGGTCTGCAGCAAATGCAACCACACAAAACCAAAACTGGCATGGTCAATTCATCTGAAAATATGGGATAACGTGAAATAAACCAGTTTTACGAACTAATTGCTTTACACATTACACTACTTCAAACCAGAGAGAAATATCCCTATGTGTGTTGGTAATTGTTTTCAATCTAGAGTCCATAAACTGGTATGGAAAATTATAATTTAAAGGTTTCTATTTCTGAATAAACTCATAAACTCATTGCAGTGATACATTGCTGTGAAACATTAAAATTTAGAAATTCTTCTTGAATCAGTGGTGATCAATGCTGAATAATGGAATGAATTTTAAGATTGTAGGTGGGTATTAAGCTGTAAGACTGTGTGTTTAGTGAAATATGCTTAAAGTACTGAATAACAATGTACCTATTTTTGTGTTTGGCTTTCTGTGTATGCATGTACTTTAAAGCTTTTAAGGACCATGGCAGGGTGGGTATTTGCTAACTGACAGATGACAGATAAACCTAAATGTGCCTAGTCTGATTTCTCACTCAAGCATATACAGTCAGTGTGACCAAGCAGCAGTTTTGTGGACAGGAGACAACAGTGTCCTACCAGCCAGATTCTCAAGAGGCTGGTCTGGTCTGATCAGAGAGCTGTAAGGAGTGGTTTTCCCCAGCTCTACCCAGTTACTGTGGCTGTAGAAGTCCTTAATAGACAGAATAATATTAATATTAATTAAAAATTAATAATATTAATTAATAATAATAATTTACCACATAGCCATTGCTTGTTGTTTTGATCATGCCTCTCACCTCAAGAATCACACCACCATCCTGGCAAAAATCTGTAAACAATAATCATCAATCTCACCTGCAGGGTGTGGCATACTTGTCCAAGGGTCCACCTCCCTGCGACAAAGTTCTCCAGCTTCACACTGGCCTTCACAGCAGACACACCTCAATAGTAGATTAGAGAACAAAGAGAGTCAGGGGCATTTTTGGCAAGCAAAATTCCTGAAATATATATATTCTTATATTGTTGTTTCAGGGATGTCTTGTGTAGGAATGCAATATCTGATGTGTACCTGATGTAATGATATCGCGTCCTCCCTGGAAGGTCTCACCATCAAAATGGTACTTATCACTCAGTGCGAGAACCACGTCCACTTTTGCGTTGCTGATATATATATTGGCAATGGCAGTTTGGAACCTGACAGTTGAGAAGAGAGAAGTGGAGGTAGGGGAACAGGCCCATTGCACCTTGTTAACTGAAAGGCTGTCATCAATCTGGAGAAAAAGACATGACGAATGACTACATGAAATTCTGACAAACACAACATTTGCCTGTTTCATGCAGTTTTGCACTAAACTGATTAATTTAAGAACGAAACAGTTTTTAAGATCTCCATCAATAGTAAAGAGTCATATCTCCATCTTCCTTCCATGTGAGAGGTCTGTACACAGAGGGCAATATGGGAGCCAGAGCTCAAGAAGACTAGAATAACTAGAATAAATCTATTTGTTCATAACTTGCCATCATCATGTCCAAGTTGACCCTAACTTCTTTCAGCAAGACTACATGTTAGATTGCCCCAGCTTCTGGGGACACATTGTAGTAATATACTGCAAAGAAATTATAATGTGGAAAATAGGCCTCATGTCAGAAAATAGAAATAAATACAAAACATATAAAATATAATCAAGATATTTGAATGCACCACACTCAGTGGCTCAGTTTCAGCGTGGCTTTCCAACTCACGGTTAAGCTGAAGTCTCGTCCCGTGGAGGCAGCAATGTCTCTGCACACCTCAGCTGTCTTTCTGAGGACCGCCCTTTGTGTGATTTCACGGTGAGTGATGGAATTCCCATCAAATGAGAAGAGAGGTTGGAAGCTGTGAATAAAGCCTAGCAGAGAGATGACAATCGCTACCAGGAACACGGATGTCTGTTTGGCAGCCATGACGGAGGACGAAGGCAATGAAGTTGGAAGAAGAAGTCTGGAAGGATATCTCTTAACCCGGCCTGTTTTCCACTCTTTCCTTCACTACTTGTCCTGTTTTGTGTTGGTATTGCTATTGCCCACACCAAAATGTACTGAACAGAAGAAAAGGAATTTTGGAAGTCTATCCCCCCCCTACTGCGTGCAGAAAACAATGTGGTCACACACAGAGAGGTTATTGGAAGTGAACCAGGTGTAACAAGGCAACAAGTGGCAAGTGAAAACACCTGAGTAAGAAACAGAAAGACAAAATCAGCACAGAAAGCTGGAAGGAGGGAAATAAAACAAAAATTCCTTTAAAATTGATTTTGTTTTAAGAGAACATGCTTTTATCTTTGCATATTTAAATGGGTGTACAATTGTTTCTGAAGTTTCATTGTTGTTGTTGACTCAACTAATATTGTTTAGTCAAAAATTTGAATCTCAACTTTGAAAGTTTCAACAAAATCCCCAAGAAAATAACATCAACCGCATCTTATGTGAATGAATCAATGTTTGACCTTATTTGAAAGACAGTAACCTCTTTTTTATACAGAAAAGAATGCTTAATGAAAAACGTATTACGGCACAAACAAATTAAGAAAATTATAACAATATGTGTAAGATTCATATTACTACAGTTAACAATATACAAAAGATGCAAATACATTTTACACGCTCTTACCTGTGTTTACTCTTCTTTTCAGCAGTCCAGCCTTATTCAGATTTTGGCACCGCTTCAGTCTTACTATGTCAGCATTGCATATTTACACTTATGTAGATTATATTGTGTGCAGATCTATGTGTTTCCTGTGTTATCTGAAAACTTCAAGAGTGTGTGTGAGTGTGTGTGCTGAGAGACAGTGAGTGGGTGCCCCCATTCCTTTCATTTACAGTTAGGTCCTGTCTATTCAGCTGATGAACCTGTTTGGCATGTTTTTTAGTTTTTTATCAACCCCAGATCCATTTGACATCCATCTATCCACCCATTTGTTCCTATTGGAGCAATACAACCTGAACAGGTTGCCAGTCTGTCACGTGGCTGAAACCTACTGACAAACCGTTCACAAGTACGGTCTGTTTCCAGTTAAAAGAATAGTCCAACGTGTCTGTGAGACTAGTATAGAGCCGGAGTCAGGGCATGTTTAGACTAGCTTATTTTAAAGAAGAAAGCATGAGGGGGCAGCTAGCCTGCCTCCAAAATTATAAAACACATCTACATCTACTAAAGCTCACAAATTAAGTTGTTGTTAGGATACTCTGTACTCCAACTTATTTGTGATTCGAAGTTACATGCTGTAACTATTTTTTGATAGCGCATGTTGTCAAATAAGCATAGGTGTGGTACACTATATACAGTATCTATTTGCAGGTACAGTTGTAGGTACAATTCAATTTCCCTTTCTCTAGCCCTCTGCCAAGGCACTCCCTTTTCACATGAAGATTTACAAACAAGGACAGCATGAGGAGGTGATACAGACCTTGCACAACAAATGGCAGCCATGCTGACTGTACACCTATCTCTTACAATAGCGTATTTTTTCTTTTGTCTTGTGATGGTAGTGAAATGTCAGTCCTGTGTTCATGTGACTGGGATGTACCTAATCAACTTTTACACATATATGTGCAAAGTAGCAACAGGTTTGTGAGGTGCCACAGTGTCAACCTCCAAACTCCTGTGCAACAGCATATTTACTGTTTACTATCTAATCTTTGTCTGATATATTCAGTAGCTGTGAGTCATTGTGAACAAACTAAAAAGGGTCTAGTCAAGAAGATAAACTCTCTGATGTTAACAGAAGAAGGCGCTGACATACTTATATATATAGTTGACATTTTAAAGGAGCTGAATTTTTCAACCGTGTCCTACTACACCAACAAGTCATTGTGAAATTTCTGAGAAGAATGTGTGTGCATGATTGTGACAGAGATTTCCTTGTAACATTCTTCAGTTATCAATGCACAGTAAAATGTGGGAAAAGTAAGTCCAGTATTCATGTTAAATTATGTTTTGACTCATCATTAGACCCATGCAGTATCCGACTGTGCTCTGACAGGCGACACCATTCTGCAGCCCTGAACCCAAAAACCTCTAAGCTGCGTTTAAATCCTACTCTCACTTAAGCAAAGAGCAGATATTCAGCCTGCTGAACCAGGTAAATCAATAGATTGTCTTGGAGGATATTTTGAATGGACCTAATGGGACATATGAGATACCAGTGAGAACATGGATGACCTCAACACTGTGGTAACATACTTTATAGGTTATATATTAGTATTATATATATATATATATATATATATATATATATAGATATATTGATATAGAAACTGGTAGGGTACTGAGGGAGTTAGGGGAAGAGATTAGTTTTATATAAATTAATTTTTTTAAAAT
>JAVQJD010024969.1:0-12539 GCA_036023655.1 Nannoperca australis | reverse complement strand
CTAACGGTCTTCCTTCGCGTATGTCGTTTGGTCATTTGACATGTAGAATGGCGCTACAGTATCTCAATTACAACTGCGCAAACTCCATACCTTGAGGAAGGCAGTGAAATGTGGTTACTCCAGTAAAAGAAAAAGGCAGTATGAGGACTTGTAAAACATTCATACATGACTTTTCATGTGTTTTAAATGTTGTCCTAGTATTACTTGATCAAAATGCCCAAATATGATACATGACATGTTTTGATCTGCTCCTTCACCCAGCTTTATTTCTTGAATGCGTTTGTTATTATGAACAGCACGTCCCGGTTGAGCCATAAAATCCAATAAAGAGTAACAAACATGTCAGTTGACATGACAGCGGTCATGGGAACTTTATCGGGAAGCGGCAATTTCCAAACCGTGTAAATGTTTGACGGGTGGAGTGTGGGGGCTTTGTCATCACAATAAATGGAAAATGTTGTTCTTATCACCGTGTTGGTGAGCCCCAGGCAATGTAGCATGTGGCATTAATGTGGATGTGTCACTGCGTTCACTCAGAGCCCGGTGAGTAATGAGGAACTCCCTAACTGTTAAACAGCACACAAACGGATTTCATCAAACTTGATTTACAACTCCGCAGTCCTTCTTTTCTTGTTCCCTCCTCCCTTCTCTCCTTCCTTTCCTTTCTCCCTCCACACCTTAGTCACTTTCATTCTCACTCCTCTCTTCCTTCTGCCATCTAAACAAATTAGGGAGCAAATGAGGAGGGAGGAGTGATATGGGTGATGAGGCATGCCTGAATGTCAACAAATGACAAGCAGTGCAGATGGGGGGGAGAGAGGGAGAGGAAAATGTGAGAGGGAGAATGGTGATGAAAAGAGAAAAGTATTCCCCGAAAACTCAGACTTGAAAAGAAATGATTAATGAAGCCAGATGTTAGGCTTCTTTTAGCATGAATCATCGCATTCCCCACGACAAAGCAAAAACTACCCCCCATTTCCCCAAAATGGATTCATCAGGCAAATTACTTCCCAGACTGTAGACAATAAAGACAAGTCCAGTACTTTTCTGGCTTGAGCAACTTTCTTCTTGCCAGGTCAGGACAGTAAATCGACTGAATGTTTCGGGCTGACATCACTTTATTCCAATCTATACCTCTCAGAACAAAACAAGGTCTTTTAAATAGATACACTTAGACAGAACATCTTCAGAGTGCTTGTTTGCCTGACCAAGCTAATTATGGCATCTGGGCAATCAAATGTGTATGAATCTGCTGTGCCCCAACAATGATTTGAGAACACAACAGATCCTTCAGAGGCACATTTACCAGCCACAGACAGCCTGACATGCTTTAAGAAATCAATGCAGCTCCGCTTGTGTAGCAGCAGTGTCAGCTTGGCATCCTTGATTGATTGAACACGCAGCAGCAAAAATAAATTGCAGGGTGGAATGAGATAAAGCACGGGAAGAAAAGTGCATTTTCTTTGATCAGGTTTATAAAAATGTAATTTTTATATGGCTTGACTTAACACGCAACATAGTTAGCATAAAATGTGTGCCTGTTAATAGTGGCGCGTGGGTCGAAAAGGAGAGAGAACTGCGATACAAAAGCTCTCATTTATCCTCATCTCTATTCTGTGTCCACTATCAATGCCTATTCTCATCTCCCGTTACTTTCTTAAGAGCATAGGCATGCAGTGGCAGCTAATGGCATTAGCTCTATTGACAAATGCACCATTTGCACATGCGTTTGACAACTGAGATGAGAACATTGGTATCAGAGTCTCATCTCTGTGTTTTCTAAAATTGATTCAGGATGTGTCACACTTAGCTTAGGATAAAGACTGCAACAAAGGGCAAACACCTAGCCTTGCTCTGTCCGAAGTTCAAAAATAAGCTAACCATCACATGTAAATCTAACCTTTCTACACAATCTTGTTTGTGGAGCTATTTTTGATGAACAACAGTCTACCCTGTGTACAGGTGTGGTGTGTTTGACCTAGCTAGGCAAAATGACTGGAAGCGGGGGTAAACAACTCGCCTGACACGCCTACAGACATTGACATTGTGCCTTGCTTGTTTAACCTGTACATAAGTAGATATGTAAAAATGACAAGGTGGACTGAGGAGTTGTGTGGAACTCTTTCTTGTGAAACAACAACCAGGTGCAGCAACTTCCTAAAGTCTTATCATCTCGGTGAGGTTGTCAGGTTTAAAATAAGTGTATTTCTCATATTCAAACTTATTCATTTAAGGACATGAGGAGATTCTATCGGATTACTAACAAAGGAAGCACATTTCTGTGTCTCTGACCACTCGGGTTTCTCTGTTCAGTCTGGTTGGTTGAGTCGGTACATCGGCTCCATGTTCCTCAGAGGATGTGTTTTTCTAATAACCCTTAGTAAAATGGGTCAGCCATAAAACATCAGCTGAAACTGTTGTAAACTTCTCATGTCAGAAAGCTTGTTTCAAATCCTAAGTGGAGCTCCACCACCTAATGTTACCTCCAGCCGTAATAAAACATAAGAGGACCTAACGCACATAGCCAGAAGGCAGCCAGGCCTCAGTCGTCTCTGCAACTTAGTGTTGAGTCCTTGCCAACAGAAGAGGCCATCCATAATTAACCCTGCACTGTCAAGTCAAGGCAGCAGTCATAACATGTCCTCACATGTCATTCTAACCTTTTTCTCTGCAACGTTTTCTCCGCCGTCAACTCATCACCCAGATCTGTCGTTCTCTCCATAAGGACTGCTGTGAGAGAGGGCGAGGGAAAAGGCTTTGATCTGCTGTGTTTCCTTCACAGCGTCTCTCTCAAAGGCTTTGGACAGCAAATGATACTCAGAACAGAGGGAGGAAAATGTGTTTCTTGTTTGCTTTTGTTGAGGGTAATTTCTGTGATTTATTCCCTGTTAGTAAGGAGTGATTGAGCTATTTGGCTATAGGATAATCATTGCTATCAACATCTGTTGTTCTCAGCAAAAACCAAAGTGTATTGTTTCATTTTCTCCTTCCTTCTCTGTATTCCTCTCTCATCGCTCTAAATCTTAATAAATCTTTGTATGAATAAAGATTTCATTAAATCCAGAGATGGGGAAATGGGCAATTAAAATGTGTGAATCAAAGCTGAGAAAGCGGAGAGGTAGAGAGTGCAATTGACTGAGTGTAAGGGTCAAAGAGGCTAAGTCAAAGAGAAAGAAGGTACAAGAAAAAAAGCATGAAACAGTGATTAAAAAATCAAAGAAAGAGATTGATTTGCGTATATTTGACTAGAAACTGAAATAAGGGCCAATCAAATGTGCGAGGGAAAGTAAAGTGAGAAGAATTGTTAGAGCAAGAGAGCCAAATCAGATACAGGAGCCATATAGACATAGAGAGACAGAGAATGACAGAGAAGGAGATTTAAAGATTGATTCGCCTTAAACTGAAAACTGCAATATGGAGAAACAAAGTACAATGGATTGCCAGGAAATTTTGCCTCTCTGATGTTATTGATCCCGGGACTTTATTCCCTCACAGACATTATAGAATATCAAGGATACCTATGCAGTTTATGCATAATTTATCAGTTTTGTCCATCTTGGCTGGAATTAGGATTTTAAAAAACTATAAAAATCTCTTTTGGGGCTAAATAACATCACGTCTGTCAGGCCTGGGTTGGATGGATTGACTTTTTATCTACTGCCATACTGGTCTTTACTGGACCCACAATCTCACAATCCTCATGCCAATAAATCCTACCTCTTTACCAAATACCCAGTAGCCAACAGCACAGACGTAGAGAGGACAGAGGTTGATACGGTGAAAACTGGGTTAGAGTTCAAAGGGCCAAGGAGAGCAGGCACTGCTGTGAATACATGAAGACATTAACATTCAGCCTGCACAGCTAGGCTTTACCCCTGCATCTCCTCAAAGACAGGGAGGAGGTCCATACAGTATTCAGAGAGGAGATACATACAGTATGTGCAGCATTTATTTTTGTAAATGTGTGTGTGTGTGTGCTAAGGACATGTATGACAACATGCTGTATATATGGAGACAACCGTTGATACAAGGCAGGATGAATCCATGCTGTCATGTTGTTTACTACCATCCGAATGTCACAGAAGAAATCGAGGTTCATCAGACCAGGCGACCAACGTTTTTCCAATTTTCTATTGTCCAGTTTTGGTGGGGCAGTGCGAATTGTATCCTCAGTTTCCTGTTCTTATCTGACAGGAGAGGCACCCGGTGTGGTCTTCTGCTGCTGCAGCCCGTTTGCCTCAAGGTTCAAGGCATCTTCCCTCCACATGCGTCGAGTTGCTGCCATGTGATGGGGAATGAGTGGTTGAACAGGTGTACCCGATAACGTGGCCGGTGAGTGTGTAGTGTATATGGGCTCTATTGGTGGGATTACATGAGTCAATTTATCATCCCATATGAGTGTGGCTTGCATGGGTAATTGTAAATTAAGTGGATTACTGTGCAGCATAGTCCCTGAGGGAATTAGAGAATCTCTGAATGGATGCAAAATCCTATCGTACTGTAACCAGCAGGTCCCAGAGCAGCATCAGCACTTTCTGAAGCAATGATATCAGCAGGAGCTCCTTTGAATAATACTGATTTAATATCAGCACGGTAGATTTAAATGATACTGACACTCATTATGTTTCAGCTCCCTGAAGTGGGGCCGATGTTTCAAGTGATTGGCACGTTCTGCCGCAAGTGTGCTTAAGAATAGGTGTTTCATGGGATGCAGTACTGTACACGCTTTCATAAGCAGGAAGGCTTTCATTCTGTTCAGCCAAGACAGAGGTTCTGTCTTTAATCACAAAGTAGGAAAGTGAGTGTGGACCAAGTATACATGTAAAGATGCTCTTTCAGGCCTTTGCGTAAGACAAAACTACAAGATTCATTCTTTTCTTCCTGGCTTCAGTGGCTTTACACCATCCAAATCCCCCAAATCAAAATCCACCTCGAATGAATTGTGGTGGATTGCAAATGAGGAAGCAGTGGCAGGGATCTCTTTTTTTTAATGAGGACAAAAACCTATCACCACGTCTAACCTGAAACGCTTCATTTGCTGCTGCCTGCCAGCCTGAACTTCCCAGTAGAATTCTGGGGTTAAAATTGTGGAGTTTCAGCGCACTTCGCTCAGGGCCCTGGCAACAAACGATGGCCTCCCTCCCACACCCCCGAACATTTAAACCCAGCTAAGTTTGCCCACAGCAATCTCAGCTCGGGAGTCGAAAGGTCACTTTAAATAAATAAAGAATGGAGAGATCACTAGGCATCCCACACACGGAGTGAGCAGCACTTTGAAAGGATAGCCAAGGCTACACCATTTAGCATTCAGTAGCCTGAAGCAATCCATGAGGCTGGCAGTCTGAGAACAGAAAGTCCAAGTCCAGATTGACTCCCACTCACTTGCCACGGCTACATCCGTCACATTGCTCTTTTAGCTAAACTTCTGGTCTGTTTGTCACTGCACCGTTTGCCGTTGTCAGCTATGAGACGAGACAGACATGGAATTAATTCATTGCCTCAGGTTGAGGCCATCGTTTTGACCAGCATTTCATTACAATATGTTTATATTTCTACCTCTCTCAACTTTTACCCTCTCAGCGTTCGCAGGAATCAGCACCTGGGAATTAGCAACACAGGTGACAAGACAAAAAATTGGACATGAATACTTGAAAACCTTTGTCTGTTTTTCTGAATCTTCCAAATAAAAGCCGTATTGTTGGAATGGAAGAGCACACTCCCTCTGAGACCATGAAGGAAAGATTACACACTACATCAGTGGGACTCTATTCTCAGGTTTTAGGAGAAACTTCACAAGCCTTTAAAAAGTAAACTCAATTGGATTTGCGACCCATATTCAATCCACATTCACACACATACAGCAAAAAATAGTCTCAAGGGCATACACAAGCCAGGTGCGTGGACCCAAACACATGCTGCACAGTATTTTTGGGCATGAGTGCCAGTGCACACCTTCATACACACACACACGCCCTTTGTCGTTACAGGAGCCCAGCTTGTTACATCATCCAGAGGAACGTTTATCAGAGGCTGATCAGCAGCAGCCTGAAGACTCTCAAAGGCTGTTTTGTCTTCCTCTTGCCTGAAACTCCCTGAACCCACAGATTACCTTCCAGCCGTGGGTATTTGTTTACCGCGGCCTGAATTTGCAAGTCTTTATCATGGCTGCCTGTCGTCACTGAGGGGAAGTGCTTTACATGCAGTTTATCAGTGCCAGGAGAACTAAAGTAAGTCCACAGGTAATCCAGGTCTTTACTTGACTTTTAAGTTTTCTTACTCAGTAAAGAGTACACATTAGATACATATTAAAATGATTGCATTATCTGATTACGATCTTATCATTTAATTTAAATGGAAAATGAGTGTCAAGATCAACATATAGAGTGTGGAAGTTGTTCAAGTCCCATTCATCCATTTGCCAAATGTGTAAAATGAGCATCTTATCACATCTAAATTGAGCCTTACAACAATATCCTTTCGACCTGTTGTTTCACCTGTGAATGACTCCATGTGCCAAAAGTATCAATAAAACCAGACCTGTTCTTCGTTACAAACCAGGACCCAAAATGTGAAATAAAGGCAATCTGTTTGCCCCTTTTGAGTTCACGTGAGAGTTAGAAACAAGATTCTGCTTCATAGAAAATAAAAAAAGGTATATTAAACTGTATAGCAACATGAAAAACAATGTATTACTGTTGCACCTAAGTAGCTCATTTAATAGCCTTACATTCAAGTCACAAAGCTACCCATCCGATTTCCCCATAAACAAATGCCTGTTCCAAAGGTATGTATCAGAAACACTCCTCTAACCATCTGGATAAAAACATATTCCGTCAGTTGCACGAAAGAAACAGAAAATGACATGTATTTGTTCTTTCTGTAAAAGACGAGCACAAAATTTGCACGTTATTTTGCATGAAAACACATAAACACAGCATGTATATACATTTTTAATAGATTTTACTTTTATTTACAAGTTTAGCGAGGAGTCATTAGGGCTACCGTCTCTGTTTGGAATACAATAAAGTGGTAAAATTTAGCAAACTGGTTAAAAACCTTCTCATTGCACAAAAGACTGAATATTATTTCATCCAGATTGTTAGAAGAGTCTTTAAGGAATCTGTAAATATCTTTAAAACAGCAATAAGTGTCGTTAGATGACTTTCTGGGTCTTTCAGACCTTATTTTTCAGAAAATTGCATGTTTAGTTCTGTGACTTAAATGTAATAGTAACAAATGAGAGCCACAAACTGGGTCAATAATTCATTTCAATGTCATCTTGCTATTTACTTTTCATTTCAACTTGAACTTTACACATTTGCACTGAGAGATATTTGTTCAAACGCTCTGAACTTTAACACTGTAGGTACCAAAGAATGACATGAACAAGCCGATATTCACCATCCCAGTCAGTCTGTAAATAGCTTTATATCAAAGAAAAGTACTTGTTTTTTTCCCCCTGGATGTAAAATGTGTCACTTCGTATATATTTTTTCCTCCACAAGTGGCAATTTCCTGCACATGGCCATGCTGACACCAGGATTTAATTTGAGCAGGAAGGGAGAATTTACAGCATGAGGATGCTCTTCTCTACTTCAAACCTAACCGTTTGATTTTTTGGCAGCTTAAAAAGGGGGTGTTTTACATAACAATCTTGCTTAGACCAGCTTTTAAGGTTTCACAGCTGGCTGGGATTTCTCATCTTCTCATATCTCAGACCTGCTAGAGTTCTGTGAAGGAGTGAGACCAAAGTGTGATTGAAGAGGGGAATTTTTTTTCTGGGGTGGAAATATTAGAAGTGTACACAAAAAAGGATGAAGGAGTGGAGTGAGGCGAAGCTTGCTGGAATGACTCCCGGTCCTCACCGCTGTCATGCAGAGACCACACAGCTTCAAAATGTTCCAAAACAGTTTGGATACTGGGGATAAACTTGGGGCATATATGGTGCCTTTGATGGTACAGCAGTTAACACTGCAGTCTCTGCTGACGCTCTACTGTGTTTCCCCTTTCACCTGCAATCAAGAGAAATGCTTAATGATGTGAACAACCCGCAATACGTTAAGAAGACACAAGCACTGTATTCAAGATTACACCATCTTCTCTGGTTATCACAATCCTGGTTTCAAGTGTCATTTAACAACCAGACATTATCCCCATTAGAGATGAGAGCAATTAAGAGCAAAGTCCCCCAGGCATAAACAAAAGCAAGATTGCTCCAAAAGAGATGCAGTGGTGGTTAGTTTGTCAGTTGTGTGGCTTTTCCATTAGAGTGCAGAGTTAAGATTCTCGTATGAGGAAACTAAGGAGAAAATCTAAGGCTATACTAGATATAAAATAGCCATAGACAGAGAATTCGGGATTCACATTTTCCTTGCAGTCAACAAAACGTTGATATGGACTGCTTAGCACCACCAAGACAGCAGCAGCCCTCTGGAACAGCACCCGGGCCACTTCATCACCAGCATATTCCGACGATGAGCCGGCCAACCACAGGATCCTGGCCTGTCTCCCAGCCAGCCCCACTAATTAGTCCCCCTCTTCTGAACTAATTGGCCGATAAAAAATGAGGATGGCCTCTTCACCCAGACCGAGTATTGTGCCACCAAATGGCAGTGGGGAGGATTATGCGGGCTTATGAGGCATGGTGACACTCAGTGAGAACCACTCCTCTGCTATTAATTTCCTTGTCAAGCGGGTGGCCTCTGCTGTGTCACTTTGGTTTGTTGGTGGATACGAGAAAAACTCGAGTCCGGGGGTTGACTTCCAAAAACTTCTCATTAAGTGACGTTATGTATTTAGCTGTGTTAGTCTGGTACAACTTAACAATGAAATCCTTCATTTGAGCAGATGCTGAGACCTGCAGGTGGTGGCAGTGTTACAACATGTTACAGGCAAATTGCACAGGGCTTATCTTACTTTTGTAGCTTTTGATATTCTTTGCACTGTCGGGTCTGTGGGTTAGTGATTCTGGATCCCAATGAAAAACTGTCTGGCAAATAAAAAAATAAAACAATTGATGGGGCGGGCTGGTGGTTTAGACACAATACTGTACCATGTGACTGCAATGTCTCTGGTTTGATTCCAGCCGTGGACCTTTGTTGCTCGTCATCCATACC
This sequence comes from Nannoperca australis, assembly GCA_036023655.1. Classification (NCBI taxonomy): domain Eukaryota; kingdom Metazoa; phylum Chordata; class Actinopteri; order Centrarchiformes; family Percichthyidae; genus Nannoperca; species Nannoperca australis. The sequence continues at coordinate 3,423 of JAVQJD010024969.1, read as the reverse complement.
TCTCTCTCTCTCTCTCTCTTTCACTCTTCTCATTTCCTGTCTGTCTCTACAGCTGTCCAATAGAGGCAATGCATGTAAAAGAAAATGATATTGAAAAAAGAACAACAGCTCTGAAAAACACCAGAAAATAGAGACAGGAGTATTGCAAGCAACCCCCAGAACTGTGTCAGACATTCAGATCAACTAAACAAAAATAGCAATAATAATAATTGAATGCATTTAAACAAATAAACAAGTAGTTATGGATGCTGTTGAGCTACCTGTGAGGTAAATATGAGTAGAAATTAATTTAATCTCTGCTGTTAGTGAGTTCTTAGAAAGAAGAAAAGAAAGAAAGAAAGAAAATGCCCTACAAATAAATGATGTGTACATCTAATAGGTGCTGTGGGTGCTGAGTGTGAGAAATTGCACCTGTGCTTCGCTCTTTTGTGCTTTATTTATGGCTACAAGATCAAAATGGGATAGTAAAGATCAGTTTGCAGTCATACAGTCACGTCAAGTCAATTTACTGTATGTAAAAACGACATCTAATGACCTTTATGGATAAATAAAAAAATAAAATGAGATCATTCAAATGAAAAGTAAACACGTAGTGAAATCAACACCGTGGGTGCGTGGATAATGCTCATAGATTATGAGTATGAAGAAAGAGAGGACCTGTCTGTGTAAAGTGTTGCAGCTGGAAAGTGACGGCGGGAGTTCAGTCAACCAGTCCGCCTGAAGACCATCCTGCTCCCCGAACATCTCCAGACGACTTCCACAGGCTCACTATTAGATTATTTGCACATGCGGAGGACTCCGGTTATGAATGGGTGCATTTCCCCAAGTCCCGCCTTTTCCGTTCCCAGGGACGGACCAATCAGCGGCGCCGATGCGCATCGGTGGGACGTCACGTCAGCTGCCGTCGTGTCGGGATTGGAATGTTACCGACTAACAATCGGAACAACTGAGCACTCGGTAATTGGACGCTAGGATCAAGGAATCCCGTCTTTTGGAACGTTTTTCTCAGCTATCTATCCGGTGTGAGGTTAGCGTGTGTTTCCCCCGTGTCGACCGGTAACTTCGCCTGCCGCGGGGCTCCCCGCCGATCCGGTTTTTGTTCTATAGCGGCGCGTTTGAGGGTATGTTGTAATAAATAAGAAGAGAAATGCAGGGATTCGTCCGGTTACAGTGGAACCACTGAGCTGTCCTGCGCTGCGACGCTTCCGCCGGGTTTGTGTGTGTGTGTTTGTGTGTGTGTGTGTGTGTGTGTGTGTGCTTCTCCTCACACGGGACCATGGAGTGATAAAGGAGGGGGAAGAGGACGAATTCGCCCCGAGGCGTTTGGATCCGAGCGCGACGGCCACAGCGACGGCTTTTTACACCTCCCCGGTCAATGTGTCGCCGAGTTTAACATCCACACCGGGGTATACCTTTCCGTCTGGGGGAGCCTCGGGGAGCCCTGCCGCCGCTCAACCCGGTGGGGAGAGAGTTCCCAGACGGCCGTCGGACAGTCTCCCATTTAAATAGCCCCCACACAGCCAGTCTGAATGAGGGCGAGGAGAAGCGCAGGGGAAGAGAGTCGCTGCGTGTGAGTGTGTCCGACAGGGTCCGGACCAGCACTGGTCTTTTTCTTTTCTTTTCTTTCCTTTTTTCCTTTTCTTCTTTTTTTTTTTTTTTGTTGGGGTGCACCCAAGCACCTCCGTACGCTATGGTGAAACTCTACAGAAGAGGGAGAACGGGACAGCACTTTTAAAAATCGCCCACATGCACTGGATCAATTGCTGGATTTGGGAACCGAATACGCAGAAGGGGGGTTGGGGATCCTTGGAGGCTGCCGGAGGATGGAGCGGTGCAGCCGGGGTTGGTGAGAGCCTAACTTCGGGCCACTTTACGTTTCGAATTCCTGAACAACTCGCCCCCGCTCCCAGGACACATGCAGGCCAAAAAACGCTACCTGATCCTGCTCTCCGCCGGTGCATGCCTGGTGCTTCTCTTCTACCTCGGAGGGGTTCAACTTCCAGCGGCGAGCGGGAACCGGCATGACCGCAGCCGAAATGGGTACCGGCCCGACCAGCCCTGGCCTCACTTCTCGGACCCTTTACATCTTTTCCTGCCCTGGGATCAGACGGACACCGAGGAATACAACCTGCACATATCTCCGAGGCAGAAGAGGGACGTCAACACGAGTGTTTACAAAGGCAAACGGTGCCGCATGGACTCCTGCTTCGACTTCTCCCTGTGCCAAAAGAACGGATTCAAAGTTTATGTTTACCCGCAGCAGAAGGGGGAGAAGATCTCAGAGAGCTATCAGAATATTTTATCGACCATCGAGGGGTCCAGGTTTTACACCTCAGACCCCGGGCAGGCGTGTCTGTTCGTCCTGAGCCTGGACACTCTGGATCGGGACCAGCTGTCCCCGCAATACGTCCACAACCTGAAGACCAAGGTCCAGAACCTGCCTCTGTGGAACGACGGCAGGAACCACCTCATATTTAACTTGTACTCGGGGACGTGGCCGGACTACACGGAAGACCTGGGCTTCGACATCGGCCAGGCCATGTTGGCCAAAGCCAGCATCAGCACCGAGAACTTCAGGCCCAACTTCGACGTGTCCATCCCGCTGTTCTCCAAGGAGCACCCGCGGACCGGCGGAGAGAGGGGGTACCTCAAGTACAACTCCATTCCGCCTTTTCGAAAATACATGCTGGTGTTCAAGGGGAAGCGCTACCTGACGGGCATCGGCTCCGACACCAGGAATGCCTTACACCACGTCCACAACGCGGAGGACGTGGTGCTGCTCACCACCTGCAAGCACGGCAAAGACTGGCAGAAGCACAAGGACGCGCGCTGTGACAAGGACAACGCGGAGTACGACAAGTAAGTTCCATTTCTTTTTAACGTTACGCACCAGGTCCGTGCGCGCGGAGCTGTCACCCTGATCCACAAAAAAATAAATAAATAAGGGAAAATCCTCCAGGGTTCTCACGCTTTGGCGCACTGTGTGTGTGCGCGCGTGTGCGTGCGTGTGCGTGCGTGTGTGTTTTTGAGGGGCCCTTCAAATGCACGTACACTGTGTGCGTCCTGACGGCATTGACATGGAACAGAAAGTCTATGAAAGATTTATAAATCACGCCGAGAAACGTTACATTCAGGAAACAAACACGACGAGTGACTGTGAAGCTTTTATAAAGATCCACAGCTGAGACAAAGTCACGGCTAACCGACCGTGCGTGTCCCACTACATGGCGGGTTTTTTACCCTCCACTCCACCTCCTTGCAACCTTTCAAGCACGAAGTAAAAGATCTCCAGCCAGTCTATTAGCTCCCTGGACACCCCCCTCCCATTTCCTTTCCTTTCCTATGAAGGACGTCGGGGGGGGGGGGGGGGGGGGCGCCGGGCGCCGGGCGCGGGCCGGGGGGGGGGGGGGCGGGGGGGGGGGG